>BMAO01015903.1:0-31887 GCA_019973975.1 Trichonephila clavata
ATACATTGTGTGTTCAAATTTTCAATCATTAATAAAATACTTTCTTTCATCCATTCAAGTTCAAATACAATTTTTTAACTTATAGTGGAGGACACTTGATGTTAGCTCAGTTTTTTCAAATATTAATTCATTAATTAAATTTCAACTGAATGAATAATAAAAAACAAAAATAATAGTACGACAACCATTTATAGAAAAGAAAATCGTTCGTTGTGTCCCTGTTGACCAATGGACAGCGCGTTGGACTTCTAATCCAAAGGTCGTGGGCTTAAGCAAGGCTTTCTAAATAAGAAGGCTTCGCCAGTCAGAGAGCTAGCTCATGTCCAAAGGAGGGAACGATATTTTGTTTTGGCGGGACCCACGATTTCTCCTTACGCTTCCATCTTGTATGGTGATAAAGTTAATATCTGTTCCGAAGTGTGTTTTTTTAGGATAACTTTACTGTTTTTTCAGGAAGTTCAGGATAACTTTACCATTCAGGATTACTCCTTTATATACCATAAAGAAAGGTACGATATTTATATTATTGTGTAACTTTACTGTTGTGTTATTATTGAATTTGTTCTTTTCTTCGTGAGGACATGGTATCATAAATTGGTGCTTATGTGCCAACATCCTTAATTATTTGTAAATTAAGATATTTTGTTTTATATGAGAAGTTAGAGTTTAATGTTATATTTTTTTATTCTGTCAAATCTTAGTTATCTTAAAACTTTTTTCATAACTTAACCTAAAGCTGGACACATTTTATAAAAAATGCCTCGTTATTGTTGTGTACCAAATTGTACCTCTAATAAACCAGGGCAGCCCTACGTTTCAGTGTTTCGTTTCCCAAAAGATGAACAGTTGTTACAAACTTGGAAAAAGAAAATTCCAAGGGATTTTAAAAACACTAACAATAGTGTAGTGTGCATTAAACATTTCCCTGAATCTTTCATTGTAAGAAAAGATAAAATTACAGACAAGACTGGTACTGTTATTGAAATACCTAGAGTGTATCCAAAATTATCAGATAATGCATATCCTTGCATTTTCCCTGGTTGTCCATCCTATTTTAATGAAACAGTTAAAGAACGCTCAGTGACAATTCAAAGAAAGAAAAAATGAAACAATTAGACGAACAACTGTTGACTAATTTTATTAAGAAAGACGAAATTACCAGTTTTGAATATTTAAAAGAAAATCTGTTAATGCGAGAAAATCCTATATCTGATTTCTTATCTAAAAATAATGTTCTAAAACATGATTGTGAAAGTTGCATAACATTTCTTTTTATTAATTGTGAAAATTGTCCTTCTATTTTAAAATCCCTGAAAATAAATACAGATCTCTCTATAGTTATATTTAATAATAATCGTCAATTAAATATACCTTCTATTGGAAAATTCTTAATAATCCTCCTAGATTAACATATTTCAGTGAATTGCTAAATATTCTTAATACAGTAAATGTCTTTGAGGAAATCTGTTCTATTAATTCTATTCCTGATCATGTTATGGCTATTCAATCTTGGGAGAAGTACATTGAAAATTGTAATGCTGAAAATTTTGAGGCGGCAAATTTTATTTTAGAGCAAATGAAATTATTAAATACAAATAAACATGGCCGTAAGTATAGCAGTAATTTAATGGTTTTTTCTTTCTGCATGTACATTAAATCTACTGCATGCTATTCCTATGTAAGGGATAAGGGGAATATAATTCTTCCAAGTTTGAGACAGTTACAGAGAGTTGCATCTGATTAAATGTTACTCCAGGTTTGTCAACTTTGGCGAATGAAAATTATCTACGAGGTAGATGTAAAGAACTCAAAGACCACGAGAAACACGTAATATTACAAATTGATGAAATTTTCATCAAATCAGCGATTACATATAAGTGTAATAAAATTGTAGGACTTACAGAGAAAAGGAGATGCAGCTACTACAATTCAATGTTTTTTATACTCTTCTTTATTGAGTAAAAATAAAGAAATAGTATCATTGAACCCTGTAAAGAACATGAATGCTGAAGATTTGCATTCTATGACTTTAGAAGTTTTGTCACTAATGGAAAAGGTAGGTTTTTCAGTTGTTTGTATTATAAGTGATAATAACAGAGTAAATAGAAATTGTTTTTCTAAATTGTGTAATGGTACCATAAAGAGTGTTATTCAGAATCCAGCTAATAATACAAAAAAATTGCATCTTATTTTTGATTCAGTACATCTTATCAAATCTATACGAAATAATTGGTTGAATCAGAAAAATGCTGATTCTTCTTTAATGTATCCTGATCCTTCAGAATTTTCTCAAATCCGAAAAGCATCTTTTTCATCATTATTTAAAATTTATAACGAAGAAATGAACAATATTGTTAAATTAGCTCCTAAATTATGTTTAAAAACTTTGAAACCAACAAATTTTGAAAAACAAAATGTTAAATTAGTTTTAAAAGTTTTTGAAGAAAGCAATGTGACTGCACTTAATATATTACAAGATAAATTATTCTACCCAGAAATGTTTAGGGACACTGCAATATTCATCAAACATATTTTATATTTTTGGCAAATAATGAATATTAAAAATCCAACTAAGGGTCAAAATCTTAGATTGATAAACAGTGTTCCTTTTTCGTCAATAGATGATGATAGATTCACTTTTTTTCCCAAAATTTGTTCAGTGGCTGGACTGCTGGAAAAATTTAAAACAAAATAAACGAGAAGGTTATTTCAGCGAGGAAACATTTTTTGCTTTGAGACATACAGTAAATACCATTCCAGAACTAATAAAGTATCTTTTGATGGAGCAGAATTTCAAATATGTTTTAACTGGAAAGTTCCAAACTGATAATTTAGAAGCTAGATTTGGGCAATACAGACAAATGTCCGGATCAAATTATCATGTTACTGTGCAAGAAATTTTGCAAGCTGAAAAGAAGTTGCGCATTAAAAGTGTGTTAACTTTGCACTCGGATAAATATGGTACTATTTCACTAAAAAATTTAATTTCTAATCATTCAGGTGAGATATTTAATGTTAAAGTAGATATTAAGGATTTCAAAGAAATATTAAACACTACAAATAAATCAGATGATATTTCAATAGAGGAGTATCAAGTTTTAATGTACATAGCGGGTTATTGCGTGCACAATATAAAATTCGAATGCTCCGATTGCAAATATACATTTGTTTTAGACAAACAGATTAATTTCGACTCAGAAACTGTCGAAGAGACAAAATATTTGAGACTTCTGGATAGAGGAGGTTTAAAAATGCCCACAGATATTGTTATGAAAGTCATTTCAACGCAATATTTCATTTTTAATTTGCTAATATCGAAAACATTTGAATCAATGTTTCTTAAAGTTGATTGCCAGTTATCTTGCTTTACAAGCATAACACAAGCATATCTGGAATTACACGAGTTGTGGAATGTCTTGCATTCGTTTCATTCACCTTGTGTGAATTGTAACATACCTGCATTTTCATATTTTAAAAAAATATTCATTACATTCGGGAATATATGTTTAAATAATTATTCAAAAAAGCGCAGTGAAGAAATTTTAACTGTCAAGGATAACCGAAAAATAAAGAAATTTAAGGTCAATTAAATTATTTTATATTTTTCTGCTTTATTTAAATCTTCAATTATCGATTCGAATATTATTCATTGTGCATGCATATCCTAGTAATTTATTTTTTTTATACTTTATACATTTTATGAACATGTTTAATTGTTTACATTATTTGAAGAAAAATTCCATTTATTTACGTTATTTGTTTAAATTATTTTCATAAAGATTTTAGCATTCAAAGTATGTAAAATGTTATTTTTTTTAATTTCAAAACTTTTGTTTGATTTTTAGTTGTTTTTACCGTAGCATATATTTAATTTTAATGCATAAAAATAATGTAATTAATAGTTTAAATAATGTCATCACAATTGCAAAAGATTCCAAATTTGAACCTTATCAGTATGTTGCCTCATTAATGATATATTCCATGAAAAGGTTTTTTTTCCCAAGATTATTTATAGGTAAGTGTATTTACTAGTGTATATATATATATTTTTAGTGTATAATCTAAAATCTATATTTGCTATATAATTACTATGATGTCTTAAACTGTTTGCGTCATTTCTATATTTGTATATATTTTTGCATACAGTTTTTTATATAATAATATGCCTCTAATGCTTTACTTTTCATATTTTCTTTGCAAGTAAATGTTTCTTTTTTATATTTTAATTCATTGAAATTATTTTATATTTTTGAATATTGAATGAATGAATTATTTTAATTAATATATATTTTTAACATATAATCCAGAATCTCTATTTTTGCTTTATACTTACTGTGGTGTCTAAAACTGTTTGTCATTTCTATATTTGTATATATTTTTGCATGCATTTTTTCATAATATGCCTCTAATGGTTTTTTACTTTTCATATTTTCTTTACAAGTAAATGTTTCTTTTTATGTTTTATTTGATTGAAATTATTTTCTTTGCAAGTAAAGTTTTTTTTATTTTATCTGGTAGAAATTATTTTACATTGAGTCAGTTTTTTTCCCTTAGATTTTTCTTCTACTGTTATGAGCCTTTCACGAGTGATATTTGTCCCTTTTCCGGGAAAATATTAGACATCATTCTAGCATTTTAATACATAACTTTCATCGGAAAATATTCCAAGTGAGAACTAAAAAAAATCAATAAAATGTGGAAATATTAGTCTATGACCTGAAAAGAAATAAATGTCCTGAGCTTTATATTCCTCACAAAGCGAGTGCGCTTAGAAAAGTCTTCCCTCCTTTCGTGACGTCATATAATGGCTGTCACAGCCTGATGTCTTCAAGATAGCCTTGGCTTAAGTCCCACCTGAAATGATCTAATAAACTCTATAAAATTTCCAAACAACCTGGTATTGTCAAATGGGATAGTCGGCTAGAATGAATGAAAATCGTTGCTGCAAGAAAATCTTTCTGGTAAAGCCCATAGGAAATAAACTTCGCTGCAGATCTCAATTAAGATGGATTCATTGTATCAAATATCTTAATATTTTAACCCCTTAAGTACCACCGACGTATATATCCATCTTTCTCAACCGGTGAGTTGAGTGCCCAGGACGTATATATCCGTCCTTCCAAAGCACGATTCTTTTATTTACGCTGCTATCGATAAAACGATTCCGAGACTTTGGAATGCAATAAAATGACATTGACAGTGTGTGTTTGCGAAGGATTTACTTACTTCAGAGAAAAATTTACTTATTTGGACCTTTCCTTATATACCGCATATGCACGTCTATGTGAAAAATGCAAGCATTGGAGAGAGAATCACGTTGCCTTTAATCCAGTTAAAAGGTTAAAGATTAAAAAAACTGGAAATCAGTTGCCAAAAGTAGAGATGCTTGGAGACAGACGACCAGGGTTGTTGAGACATTGAAGAATTATTTTTCTTGTAATAATACTCTTTTAAAACAGTTTTATATGTATATTCTAATTCATCTAACAGTAAATGTAAAAAAAATTATTCATTAATACATTTTTTCAAAATCACAATTCCGAAAGTTGTCAGTTACCTTAGAAACAGCAAAATTAAGAAATTACTATTACAATTGAAATGATAATAAAATTAAAATTGAAGGAATTAAATTTTAATACAGTTTTTATCGAATAATAGAATAATAAGTCAAAACAAAAATGTGACATTTATTTATTTTTGATAAGGTTGCATGCCCGCAAAAAAAGGATTTTGTAGTCAGCTGTATGCCTAACAGATGAGTAGAATACGAGAAATAATTATTTTAGCACTTGTATTTAATTGCGTAAATCATAGATTTCATGAAACATTGATTTTCGATTATAAATGCGTTAGGTAAATGCCCAGCAGAAAAAGTAGTTAATATTTATTTTCTTAGAGTTGAAGAAACCCAGTCTTTCATAATTTAGTGTTAGTAAAATCTAAATTAAGTAGCTTTTTAACTTTTTTTTAAAATTCTCTTTTGGGTTTAGTAGATAAAAACTAACCGCTTCAAAAAATAAAAATCTTTAAAGTAAAATCTCTCTCAATTGTTTATAAATTGGTATTCCTACATTTTGGACAGACGCAATAAGAATTACATTTCTCATCTATACGCAATTGTTTATTGTATTTAGATAATATGTGTAAAATTTCTTTTACTGGTTCTCATTACTACAAATGAGTGTTTATTTACGTTACATTATATAAATTTGTCAACGTACTCCGTAATTTTGAACCATGGTCAAGTGACGAGGATGACGCCTCAGCTGACATCCCCTCTTTGAACTTCTACACAACACCAACAGGTGTACTTTGAGCCTCGACTGATTCAACGTCTATGATCCCTTCTATACGGTATGTCTTCAGTGGCACCAGGTCTCGAACTCATGACACCCCGATCACGAGTCTACGACCTTTAAAACCACTTGGAGATACCTCGAAAACCTCATTACTGTAAGAGAAAATTGTAAACAAGAAATAATATCTTTTAGTAGGAAAAGCTTCAATATATTAAAGTTAATTGTTCTTAAAGACGAAATATGCGACGAAAGAAAAAAAAATTTCAGCTCATAAACTCATTCCATAATATTACAGTGTTATTTTGTCGACATATATATATTTTTATCACCCGTGCACTTGTGTTACTGCACGTACAACTCTAACAAGCACAAAAGATCTAAGCAACTAAACAAATAAATTTACTTTTTGAAATTTGCTTAAGGTATCCGACTACCCTAAAATTGAGAACTTTGACAAAAAGTGACAATTTTTTTTTATGATTTTATTTTATAGGCCATCTTATTAGCTTTATAAAAATAACCAAGTTTATTATTTTCTGTTCACTAGAGGAAAAACTACAAGTGTTTTAGTCAAAGCAGATGCCAATATTTTAAGCAAGATGTCATGCTTTAAAACGCTTTTGACTCGAAATGTATTTTTTTTTAAATTCTCAAACGAGGCCAGCGATTGCTCAAAAAGTTTTGAAAATAATTAACTAAAATTTTTTGTGTGTGTTCTGTATAATGGTAGAAGAGTTTTAACCTACAGATTTATTAATCACTATTTTTTTTTTTTACGAAATTTACAATTCATTATATTAATATAATCACTGTTTTTTAAGCAATTTCATGTAATAACTGAGATAAAGTGCTCTAGTTTTTGTAAAAATTCAAATATCTCTTATCCTGAGGGTCATTTCAAAAATGAATAGCAAAACTACACATCAAAATTGAAAAATTAAAAATTTGTTTATATACTTTTGGTACAGAACCAGCTTAGGTTATTTATTTATTTATTTATTTATTTGTAAATTCTTACCCATTTCAGTAATAGTAATTTCTTTTTTTCTTCTTTGTTTTAACATATTTCTCTTAAAATGTACTAAACAAATCTGAAAACCACAAAAAAAAAAAATCCCCATATTTCTATTTTTTTAAAAAAAAAGTTGGCGCAAGTAGTCGGATACCTTAATAGGGGATTTCGTTTCAGGAAACCGAAGCACACATTGGGCTTTCTTTTGCATCAACGCCATTTCAACAAAAAAAAATGTCTGTCTTAAAAGTGCCCCCCCCCTCCGATTCACTTTCGAAGAAGCATTTATGCCATATACATATATACAAAATTTTTTTTTAAAAATAAGTAAATAAAACTGACCTCGCCAGTGATACAAAAGTTACATTATTATATTAAATTCTTATTTTGTAATGAATTTATATAATCAAGGCAAAGTCTTTGGTCCACCTCATATGTATTTACTGCATTTCATGTTTCAAAACTTTAATTAAAGAAATCTATATCTATATACATATAACTAAACGAATTTTTACTATATTGTACAAATTAAATATTAACTACTCATTAAAAATGTATTTTTCAAGCACAGAGAAAGAAGGAAAATTTCGTATATCCTGTTTCTTCAAGGCTATTATTTTAATCTCATTTGAATATCCGAGATTTATATAATCAAAAAAGCAATTAATACATTTTCCTGTTTCCAAAACTTAAAAATATCAAATTGAAAACTCACAATTCGCGTTTTCTACCCGGATGCGCTACATAAAACTACTGTAAGAAATGTATACAATTTTTTTAAAAATATCACTTAAGGCGAAATGGTACCATCTTCACAATTTTTTTTATTTTTAATATTTGATAGTTGGTTTTAATTGTATTTCATAAAGGTTAATATTTAATAATACTTCCATACAAAAAATGTTTTATTTGTTGAAAAATGTTTGCAAAATTTAAATTCTCTTAGCTTTTTTAAGCATTTTTTAAATCCCTAAGGCTTTTTTAAATGTGTCTCCTTTCTTTCAAAAATTTTTTCCAAGTACCTTATAATATAATACATAAAACTGTGCATGGGATTTTTTCTGCTGCGGCTCTTTAATTTTTTATTAATTTTTTTACAGTAAAACTTCCAAAAATTTCCAAAAAAACATTAGTTTTGATTTTGAAATTTTTTAGAAAAAGTACTAAACATGTTAGAGCTAATTCCATACACAGTTTTACAAAACATACATTTCAGAACATGCATAAAAATTTTCAAACCCATTCTTCAATTATCAAAAAAAGCCTTAGGGTTTTGAACAACAGTATATGTACACAAATTCAACATGGAGAAATATGAGTTTGAAGTTTTCATTTGATGAATAGCATGATATAATATTCATCGAATAGTCTGAAACTTTTATGAAATGTTAATTAGCTTATTTAAAACTACTTACCACAAAAAATTGCACAAATGTAGAACAATTAAACAGTATACTGCCTTAATGAATATATAGAAAAAAACGAATGAAAGATAAATATTTCATAAAATTTTAACTTAATAATTATATAAAAAAATAAATTCACACACTTCAGAGCTAATGCACAACATGTACAAAAGATGTTTATGCCTTTATTTTTTATTTCCATGATTTTAAAAGCATTCGCATGTTAAATATTGTACACGAATAATAGCAAAATCAAATAACAATTTATAGGTAAAATACATCAGAATCTAAGAACTGTATATGTGCATTTGTTTAAATAAATGTTTTAAAATATTTTAATAATAAAATTTTGTTAAATCTCGAACATATGGGTTATATATATATAACCAAAAACAAATACATAAAACTGGGAGAGTTTTTCCATTCTTGCGAATTAGATTTTTAATTATCTGAGTTACCAAAATAAGATTTAGTATTTGTGCTTTGGGAGAATCCGTTTTGAAGTTTTAATTTCCATCATAATAATCTCAAAAAAAGCACGCACAGCTTTTAAATCTTGACCAAATCCATTTAATCTTCCAGTAAATAATTCACAAACTACAATTTTTGCCTGAATTGCGCAATTCTTTCTTAAAGTGATATATTACTGCATATATAATGTCAATCTCATTGATGCGCATTAGAAAAATAATTAATTCATTTTTATCAGGCTCTTTTCTAGCAGATAATCTGAAATGTAGGCGTGGTAGCTGCTGTTTAGCATCAAACATTAATCTATTACTTAATGAAAAATACAGGTAAAGCTTTGAAATTTTGCAGGCATACTTATAAAGATTCGGGGTATCAAATAAGCCAATAAAAAATTTTTCGACAGTTTAATGATTTTTAGGGTACCATATCGCCTTAAAATAGATAATTTAATTTATTTTTGCACATTGCTACCGTACTGAAGAATGTTTTTAGTTAAAAAATTCACATATTAATAAGGAATTATGTATTAACTCTAAGCTATTTTCCATCGCATTTATTTTTTAACTTCTTCTCTCTCGGTCAATTATCTTCTTCTTTAAGTAAACCTTAAGTAACTTCTTTTAAAGTAAACTAAATTTTTCATTAATTTGTTCAAGAAAATGTTTTTTCAAAGAACTGCTGTATTGCATTTTACCTTTGAAAAATTCTGAAATACAAATAAAATTTACATCAATATAGTACTGACCAATTAGTTTTATTAAAACTTAATTTACTGAAAATGTAAAAGTAATTTTTTTAGACCTAAAATGTGTACATTACTTAAAATTTACTCTCTAGGAAGTAAAAGTAGGATATTTCTTAACATTGCTGATGCATGGTATTACAGTCGCTAAAATTATGCATCTTAATTATAAAATGTGTTTTTAGCACATTTTACAATTAAGATGCATAACTTTAGCTGTTACATTTTATCTTTCAAAAACCTGAATCAAGATTTGGAGTCTGGTAAGTACATTTATGTCCATAAATTAAGAATAATGAAGTTCAGGCAAAGAAAGAGACAGAAGCAAAACAAATTTGACTTATTTGTAAAGTCTATTTATTAAACAAAAGGTAAAAAGCAAAAAAGATGCTATATGTTTGACATAATTAATAAAAATTGCGATTTGTTTACAGACGCTTAGTTGAAAACTCCCTTTATGCCCAACTACCAGTGTAGTATGCGTCCCTATTAATCCATCGCAGAAAAATGTTTGTCTTTTATAGAGCCAAGAACATGCGTCTTAGGCAAATCAAGAGTCAAGCCGTGTATTTTTCAATGATGATTCCAGGTTCGGTACTAATAATGATTCTAGTAGAGTTTTCATTTGGAGAGAGCCTGGGATTCGCTACCATCCTTCTAAGATAAAAGAATCCTATTGTTTCGGAGTGAAATTCTTGTTTGGGGAGGTATTATGTTAGACAACACATTTTTAATGCGGATTCTGTTACTGGACTGGTGTGGTGTGGTAGTTAGGAGAGGGGGTGCCAGCTGAGGTGTCGTCCGCGTCACTTGACCATGGTTCAAAATTACGCGGACCGTCGCCAAAAGCCCTCGTGTTGCTAATTAGTGCGACGTTAATATTCTCCCACTCACTGTTACTGGACAGTGGTATAAAAATGAAGTTCTTGAACATCATTGGAGACTGTTCAGAGGAGCCATTGGTCAAAATTTTATTTTTGAGAACCGTAATGCGAAGCCGCTAATCATTTCGAAGAGTTTTTTGAGGAAGAGGGATGAAATGAGCAGCAAAATCTCCTGACCTAAGCCCCATCGAACATGTTTGAGATGCTTTAGGAAAAACCGTTGCTCAACATCAATACCCTCCATACACGCTCCACACGTTAAAATCTGTGCTTGTAGAAGAGTGGGGATTGTTGCCACAAGATGAAATTAACAAACCAATTTGTAGCATGAGAGCTCGTTGTGAAGTCTGCATAGCAGTAAAGGGTGACCCCATTCCTTATTAGACATTGTGTTTTTTAATTATTATACAGCGTGTTTTGATAATTTTTAAATCTAATTTGCATATTACAAGAAGTAACCCCCATTAAGATTTTATTTATTAGTATAATTATTCTTAATTCCCTTACTTCTTAATTCTTATATTAATTCTCTTAATCTTGGTTCGCTGGCTTTGATAACTTTCCTTAAACTCATCAATCTAACATGAAAAACATGAATACTCCACCAATGAAGAAAAGCAGAAATCATTTTGTTGCTGATGAAAAGGAGACCTGCAAACAGTCTTGATAATTACTCCAGACCGGCATCGAGCCTTTTGATAGTCGTAGAGACAAATTCACTCTCCAATTTTGGGAGACAACCAGAAGAGTGGATTACAGGTACTGGAACGAGTACAGATATGCAACACAGAGACTCAAGAGCCACAGACTTCTCTTTCGCATACGGACTTCTTATGAAGAAGTTAATACCATTAATGATGACTCACCATGATCCAATACAGTAGTACTCTACAGTCACGCCTGCCCTTCCATCCAAACGGCTAGCTAACTTCATATCAAATTAGGGTAAATCCATTCCCGACAATTTAGTCCTTCGCTTTTGGAAACCATCGAACAAAGATATACCACGAATTAGTGCCTCCGTATCTATACTGATGGTTCACACATACCTACCAGAAACAAACAGATTTATCGAGGGATAGTTCTGTCGGCTGTTTGAGGACTCATTGGTCGTGGGAAAAAGCACCACCAATTATGATAGTGAGGTCTCGACTGTCTGCGAAGCTACAACACAATTACTAGCAGCTGGCCTAGACCCTGCAAAAGTTGTTTTTCTCATCTACTCTCAAGTTGCAATTTCAGCCTTAAGCAATAACACACCAACTGACTGTCATAACACAATTCATTGCTGAACTATAAATTGTGGAGCTCATTTCATATTGCTGAACTGTGGTCTTAGAGTGGGTCCCAAGTCATGTTGGGATCTCTGACAAAGCCGACCAGAGGCCAAGCAAATAGCCAAATCGTCTCAACCGGAACTCCCCTTGACTCTCAGAAGAGCACAAAGAGTATTATATCCACATACATTGACAAATGTACTACCATGAACCCAAAAACCAAGAGTCTTGGAAATCCATGAGGAACTCTGGTCAGTTTGGGTCTTATCCGGAGGCACCTGAAGATAGCCGAGGACTTTGCCCACTTTCGCCTTACCACCGGACATGACTTTTTGGGAGTATACCTCCACTGGCTTGACCTGGCTGCTGACGAGGCCTGCGCGCTCTGCAGCCGTGCCAAAATGGATGGCGACCGCCTGCTGCAATGCTTTGGACTCGATGAATACCCGACTGACGACGTCGTCAGTCGGTACTGGGAAGCTCGGTGCCAAATGATAAAGAAGCCAAGCACAGGTGTTGGATAAATAAATAAAATAAATAAATAATTATCCTCAGAGTAGGAGGAACGATGTTCAAAATTTTATCACAAATAAAAGAATTGTATGCAAAGGTATTGCATTTTTTTGTGTTTATAACTTTAATTCTGGACACCATAAACTGGTAATCCAATTAAAATTTATTTATTATTTAAAAAATAAATATATCTTTCTATTATAATTTATACCCTTCTTTGGATATATTTTATGAAAAGTTAAAAGATGGAGAAATATATAGGTGATTTCTTAAAATTATTTCATTATTTTTTCGTTTTGTTCAGACGGGGAAAAGAAGATGAATGAATAAATTTTTTTACAATTGCATCTAATTTTTATACTTTTACAGTTCCCAGAAACTTTTTTGAAATTTTAAATGTGATACTCGCTAAATTTCTTTCTTATATGGCTTAAAGTCCACAAGTTGGTATGTTGTAGAAGTTTGGTCTGTACGGGGACAGCTTAGGTGTCGTTTTCGTCACTTGATCATGGTACACAATCGCAAGTTCCATAATATAAAGCTTTCGTGCTGCTTCTAAATGTCACATTAAATATGTAAATTAAATCAAATTGCTCGTAAATATTCTCTTTTTGCATGATAAAATACCTGCAAATTCCCTTTTTTTTTTTTTTTTTGGTAAGGAAAGCGTTTTGATTTCATTCCTAGCTCAGAAAAGTGTAGGTTTAGAATTAAAAATTAATTGTAACGACGTACCTTCAAATCTTGAATTGACAGGAAAAAACAAAGCTACCCTCTTCAGATGGACTGAACAAGACTAATAGAAGTAAAATACAATTCGCTACTGTTTCTGAATTTATTTCTAACCTTATATCCAGACTCTATATGTCACTGCCTTTGTCCTACGATTACATCAAATAATATTTATTGTATTGTAGATTTTCATTGGCCCATCGAAACTATTTTATAAGTCCATTGAAATCAAATATCCTTACGAAGACTTCAATTCACAGAACATTTGAAGAATGTAAACAAATGTAACAAATCAAAAACAAAAATTCTCTAACGGTACTATTGTTTTTTACTAAAGTTACTCTTACAAATTGAGAATAATGTACGTGAAGGCATAATTTAAGATTATACATTTAAAGTACTAAAACTTAAGTGTTAAAGTATTTACTTGAAAGGAAAACATGTGAAATTAACACTAGAAAGACTGAAACTTGGTATATTACCCAAAAGCAATCAAAATGACTGCATTGTGAAAGAATAACTAATGTGTAAAGAAATTTGTTTAAAATTAATTTTTAATATTTTTACATTATTTATAGTCATATAACAAGTTATTACTAATTACAAAGCTTAACAATAAAAAAATTTATTTCACTTGGAAAAAAATATATTTTAAAAAATTCTAAGAAATTGTGTTATTATATACATAATTGTTTTTCTAATTGAAATTAAAAAGAAGTTAAAATGACTTCCTTGGGCAATTTAGTGTTAAATGACAAATCAAATGGTTTCGTCAATACTTAGCCATCATGTTAGGTTATAAAAATATATGGGAAAAAATCGATCAGTTATTTTTGATACATAAAAATATGGATTTTTGTGTATGTGGTGATCTTCGAAGGCTGTTTTCGCCATATGTATGAGAGCGTGAACTTGACACGGAGCACAATTTCAAACAGAAAAAATGCCTCAATTTTTATAAAACTTTTTGACATTGTAACTCATACATTTGTTTATAATGTATTGTTTTTAAATTTTCAAAATATTTCATAAATAATTAATTTTTCCTTTTTACAAGTAAAGGAATAGCTCATTTAGCATTACGGTATAGGAAGAAAAAGGCGAAACACATTTTGTAGTAGAAAATATGTGTCAACTCGGATAAAAATGAGTAGTATGATAAAATAAGTGATTCTCTACAGAATAGTGAAGTCAGAATATAATATTAATGCTGTAGTACTTTTATATCTGAAAAAATATTCCGAATTTAGTCCCTATTCTTTAACATTAGCCGAAGACAGCCTTAGAGAGAAAAAAAAGTTATCTTTATTCCTTTCAGTTCTTGTGGAGCTTTCTTTCCAATTCGTCCCAATTTAATCAAATGTTTCTTAAATTTTTCCATCCAAATAATTGATTGATGTTATACATAAAATGTGTTCTCTGCCGGTGGTATGATATTTTTTTTGCAAGAATTTCGAGAAGTCTTGAATAACCCGCCAAGTATTGGCTGATTTGGAAACAAATCTCGCCAAATCTTTCTCTAGCTTCAACAAATAGGAATCAGCAACCCCGCAGAAGAATCTAGCACAGAAAATATCGGTAAAGGGAACCCGAAAAGAGTGAAAAGCGTCTTTTCCTTCAAGTGGCGGCCGATCGCTTTGAAGATCGCTCAATTGCAAGTGAAGTACTTTAGAGAGAAGAGAGAATAAGGACCCGAAAAATGAACTCGATACAGTCAGGGATATTAATGTTGAATATATTGACCAACTATCGAGCCGCCGTTCTCTTTGAGAATAAGATTTTTCTTTTCAAAGTATGCATAATCAAACAAATGATTTCGTAAATTTTCAAGAACACTTCCTAGTCTAATTTTCTTTATTTTTCATAAAATATGTCAAAAAAGGTTAAAAAGTCTTGATAACTGAAGATATTTAATTGGAATTCCGCCACATTTTCAGCTAGAGTGATTGCTGAAAGTTTCTTAAAGGTCCTTGACACATTTAAAATGTTTCTTTTAAAAGATACATTGAATAGAAATGAAGTGTGTGTTTTTAATTTATTTAAATCATTTCTTCAAAGAAGCCGCGCAATTAATTAAAGGAAGCTGCGGCCAATGGATCATAAGTTAAGACTTGCTTAGAGATTATTGAAAATCTCTGCACATATCATGTCTCAAAGTTCTGCTACAGAGTAAGAAATGAAGAAGGGGAAAAAACCCCTAAGGATCGTTCCCCTTCCTCTCCCCGAAATAATGATATTAGATACTGTTTAATTCTGAGCAATGTTCAAACCACCACTTTATTAAGATTGTTATAAAACCAGTTTGTGCGAAAGTTTCTACTTTTTATTGCATGCATTTCATAAAATTTTGTGGAACGATAGTATTGACTGAGATTCTTTGTGGCCCTGTGCCCAGATAAATCTGAAGCTTTTTTGAGACCCTACATTAAATCTTTTACAGCTTCCCTTACAAGTTTTTTTGAAAGAAACTGCAAAAAATCATCACATTTTTTATTATTATTAAATACGGAACGAAACAAAACAAAATATGTAGGTTTTAAGTTGAATTTTTTATTTTTCATGGATGTAAAAGCATTTAGTTTTAATATTAGTTTACTATCCCGAGTTATCTCGGGCGAACGGCAAAAAATTAAATATTAGTCTTTGTATGATTGTTTTTGAAACAAGGGACATCACAAAATGATACCTGACATTCTGTACACTGGTATCTAGTCTCTTTTCTTACTGGCTTACCTCTGGAATCTATTTTACCAGAGCACAGAGTACACTGTCTTGAAGTTAACCTGAGTGGGGAAGGACTAATGCTGGGTCTTCCTGATGGGACAGAAAACTCGTCCTGGTGATTTTCTGACATTAGTTTTTCAATAAGTTCTATTCTAAATTGCTTGGATTATCGTGAACCTTCTGATTTACTGAACGAAGTGCAGGAATTCCACAAGCCCAAATTCAAGAAATGGCAGAAAATCTTCTTATAGTAATTTCCCCCTCTTTTTCTGGGTGTAGAATAAGCAGCTAAATGTTGGTCGATTTTATAGATATACACTACCCATTTTGTCATTGTATTCAACTACACATTTAGGCCTGGACCTTGTCGCTCCCCGTTTATTTGTCACATTCTGATTTCGATTGTTGTATTGTGAAAATGTGACTAACATCTTTTTTTATCTTTCCATTTCATTACAGTTACTTTCCCTCTCTGATACCCAATATTTTTTTTTTTAAAATTTCTTAGTCTTTAGATTTCGAGGTAAATCTTTTCTATTCAATAGGAGTATTCCACACATCAGTCTTTTTGACTAACGTATCAGCAAAACCTGGCGAGTTATAAATTTGTCCAAACTGCCAATCAAAACTTAATATTTCCTTTCATTTCCTCTAGGCCGAGTAAGACAGCGATAAAACAAATCGCGCTGACGAACTCTGCTTCGCCCGAGTTTTCTCGGGATAATAATTAATTGCAATATATACGAACCCAAGATAACTCGGGATAATCAGACAAGCGATTAAAAGTAGACAGTATATATGCAGTATAGCATGCATTCAAACGGTAATTTGAAACAAATGTACACGACTCACAATCTAAAACACCTAAGGCACAAACCGGCTCGACCGATGACCGTATTTTGACTTAACGAGTTGAAGGATTGTTTCTGCTACTAGGCCTAGGCTTAGACATGGACAGCGGTCATACCATAATACCACTTTCGCTAGTTGACATGCAGTTTGAAATTCCTTGTTTTACGGAAAATATGTACGGGAATAATATTTGAGCATTAAAATGATCCGGATCTCAATCTTATTAAGACAGAGTCGACAACGAAACGAGGCTCCCCTCGAGGGCAAGGACCTGGGCTAGGGCCCATGCCTTAAGACGTCCTTGAGTATTGAAACCAAAATTATTAAATTATTATTACCAAAATTACTATTTAAAAAAAAATTGGTATTTTAAATAATTTTAAGCATGTTCTTCCGAATATTACTTTCAAGTTTTTCGGAGTGTTGTTGTGGTCGTGGTAGCCTAGTGATTATGATAACGGACTTGTGGCCGTAGTGTCATGAGATCAAACCCTAGTCCCCCCTTTCGTGTAGAGGGGTTAATTCACGTTAAAACTATCGAGCCTTATTCTCCTGTAGAAGGAATGTGGTAGTTTGGAGAAAGAAGCTCTCTAAGGTGTTTTCTCCGTCACCAGAAGCCCTCGTTTCGCAGTGTGACGTCAAAAAACACTTACTAGGACTAATAAAAAAATGTAGAATATTGAAGGGTTTTACTCTCTTGTGCTCTATAATACCCTCTGCAGTCTTATAACATTAACTAAGATAATTATTTTAAAATTATTTACCCCTTCATTCTGAATGGCAATTGTGTGCGTAATAATTTATAAGACATAGTCTAAAAATTATACATCATAAAGAAAAAAAATCGGTCTCTCTTTGAGTTTTTTTCTCCTGATATTTCTTAACTTTTTTTTATACCCTCAACTTAGGGGTTTTCAAATTCGAGAGCCAAATTAATACATTTGCAATGATCCTCGGGCCACACGACCGTCAAAAAAATATTGTAAGAAGATTAATATAAAAAAAGAGAGGTTTATTTTACAGACTACAACTGATTCTAAGAGAAGGGATATGTTTACATATGTATATATATGTTACCGTTAAAATGTGAAATCCGTTATTTCAGAGAATAACTAGGTATTTCATGAAATAACTAGACAAGTCAGTATCTATGCTCTTCTAATTTCGTTGATTTTACCATGTTTTTTTTTATTAACTTGTTCTCTCTTCTCTGTCCGGGTGGAATTTTGTAATTGATTTTCAACTAACTTCCCGATGAGCTAGAGACTTAAAATTTGGACCACAGCTCAGAAGTGGATGACAATGCATGAAAATGTAAAAAAAAAAAGAAATTCTAGTCTCGAACCCGGACCCCCGAAGAGGCTTGTATGTTTGTCCGGGTGGAATTTTATAATTCATTTTCAACTAACTTCCCGATGAGCTAGAGACTTGAAATTTGGACCACAGCTCAGAAGTGGATGACAATGCATGAAAATGTAAAAAAAAAAAAGAAATTCTAGTCTCGAACCCGGACCCCCGAAGAGGCTTGTATGTTTGTCCGGGTGGAATTTTTTATAATTCATTTTCAACTAACTTCCCGATGAGCTAGATACTCAAATTTTGGGCCATTGCTCAGAAGTGGATGACAATGCATGACAATGTGAAAAAAGAGTTCTATTCTTAAACTCGGGCTCCCGAAGAGGCGGGTCCGGATTTCGATAAAGGACCCCGTAACTCCGGAACTTACTCTAATTTCTACAAATAAATACCATCTGTCGATAGCATGGGTCGAGTTGCGTCATACGTAATCAATTTCGTGGATCTGGGGTCAAGGAGGGGCCCCTAGGTTACCATGTTTTCTTTTAACTCGCTTTCTTGTACGTCTGTCCGAGGGGAATTTTGTAATTGATTTTAAAATAACTCCCGATGTGTTAGATACCTGAAATTTGGACTATAACTCAGAAGTGGATGACAATGTATAAAAATGGTTATAAAAACATGGTACATAGAAAAAAATTTTACTAAAAAAATTATTTTATCACATAATAGAACACACTACTTTAAAAGATAAAAGTTATTATTATTTTACTTTTTCAAGGGACGAAACTTAACGCGAGCTCACAAGTAAATCACTAAAAACTGGCAACAGGGCCACTTTTAAAATCAATCAGTTAATTCTTGGCAATGTAAAGTATACAACGATTTTCACTAAACATGGCATAAACTGAAATCAAAAATGATTCGGTGAGTTCCTTATTTGTTTTATTGAGCAACTAAAATCTTTTTTTCGTGAATACTACAAGTAACAAATCAGTAAAAATAATATTATATTTTGTTTATATCAAACATAAAATATATAAAATTACTCGAGCATTTAATGTCACACATACATACACACCATTTCTACTACCACTAATAATAACAATAATGTATTACTTTGCAATTCATCCATCGAATTCTGGTACCCCTTCAAGGATTTGATAAACAAACAATTTAAAACGGTCTTAGAGAGATAGAAAAACAAATAAGTCATAAAATAAACTAGTTGTAAGCTTTCCAGATGTAAACCTAAGTTGGAAAAACAAGTTTCTGGATGTTTTGAAACGGTTTTGATTATGGTTGTTTAAATTCAACAATTCACTTTGTCCCCTTAGCACTAGCTACGATGGATAGTAGCAGTATCCGGTTATTAAGTGCATTAAGTATGAGTTGTTTATCATGGAGGTAACTGATTTAAAATACAACAAACAATAATTCTGCTAAAATTTTTCCCATGTGGGCTTAGTCGGAACCATCTGCTGTCTTTTGTCTATGTTTATTCTTTTGACAATTATTTAGGTGCCATATTTCTTACAGTATTCCATAGATCTCTCTCTCATTTGACTTATACAATAATATTTAAACAAACAATATAAAAAAAAAAACAAATGTAAGAATTAATATAAAAAAAATTTTAAGTCAATTCTTTACTTATATCAGCAAAAAAAATTATTTTAGTTGCTTTTTATTAAATAGTTACAATTAATATAAATATGTATATACATATGACTGAATCACAACACTAAATGGCAATTAATTTTTATTAATTATCATTTAAGTATCGTATTGTCATCCAAAACAATTGCGTATATAAAATTTTATTTTAACTGAATGCTTTGAAACGTGAGAAAAAATAATCTTTTAAAGTTTTGACCCAAGTCGCTAAAAAGGAACCCAACGTGACTGTATCTGTAATTCTTTAAATAATTATTTTCAGTCAATTCATTTTAATTAATTATAATTAAATTATCGTATTGTTACCAAAACCAATAATGTATAGAAAATTGCAGCTCAAATGAGCGCTTTAAAATGTGAGGGGAAAAAAACCTTTTCAAGTTTTGACACAAGTCGCCAAAAGTGATACCAACGTGGCTGTATTTGTAATTCTTTGAATAATTAGCTTTAATCAATTAATGTTCCTTAATTATAATAAAATTACTCTATTGTCATCCAAAATAAGCGTGCATATAAAATTTCAGCTCAAATGAGTGCTTTAAAATGCATTTTATTAACGACTGAAAATTTGAACAAGATAAATATATAAATACTAGCTGTTACCCGCCCGCTTCGCTGGGTATTTCATGATGTTTTATAAATCTTTACTGCATATATATATGTATAAATTATTGATATCTAAGTCCTAGCATTAAGAATTCGATTGAATTGAAAAATATACTTATACCTGTAACTGTCACCTGTTGATAAAAAAAAAGGGCAGAACTCATCTAATTTGTATTTTCTAAAAATCTCTAAAATTGAAGCATAGAATGATGTTTGCTCTTTCGTAACTCAAAAACCAAGTGGATTCCCGCAAAACCAATTTTCGGTGGATCTCTACTCCGTAAATTGAACATGCAAGCCAAATTTCCAGTCTAAATCAAAAAGAAAAAAAAAGTTTTACTATCAATATCCCCGTAATCCCGTTGAGAGCCGTTTTCCAAAATAACCGCTCTTAGCGGATTTCAATTCAACAAAAGAAAAATGCAAACCAAATTTCGTTATTATAGTCATTGTAGCTCGAAAAAAGTAATTTTTTTTGTCAATACGTCCCAGTAACCCCCCAGAACTTGATTTGCTTAAAATTTATTCTTATTGGTTCCCTATTCAACAAAAGAAACACGCTTAACAAATTTCAAGTATATGGGTCTAACAATTAAAAACAGGAATTTTTTTCTGTAATTCCTCTTGACCCCTCGCAAACATCTTTAGGGGTCAATTTTCATTTTACTCTTTCTTAGAGGAACTCTATTTCATGAAAGAAACATGCCTACCAATTTTCAAGCAGGATGATCAAGTAGTTTAAAAATGGAAATATTTATCGATTACGCCTCTTAATCTCCCGAAATTAAACTTAGATATTCGCGAAACCCATTTTGTAGCGGTTCTCTACATTACGAAAGGAATCTGCTTATCAAATTTCAAGACTGTACGTCGAACAGTTTAAAAATGGGATAATTGTCTATAACGCCACTTGAGCCCCCGCAACGTCACTTCTGGTCTGTTTTCACAAAACCCATTTTGTAGGGGAATTGCACTCTATGAAAGGAATCTGCTTAGCAAATTTTGAAGACTGTGCGTCCAATTAATTAAAAATGCAAAAAAATTATCAATAACGACCCTTGAACCCCCGCAACACCACCTAGGGGTCTATCTTTACAAAACACATTTTGCAGTGTATTTCTATCCTATGAGAGGAATCTGCTAACCAAATTTCAAGACTGTGAGTCTAATAGTTTAAAAAAAGAAATAATTATTTATATCTGCCCTTAACCCCCCGCAACACCCCTTGGGGGTCAATTTTCTCCAAACCCGCTTTGTAGCGGATATTTACTCCATGAAAGAAACATTCCTACCAATTTTCAAGCAGGTAGGTCAAATAGTTTAAAAACGAAAATATTTATCTCTTACGCCACTTATTCCCCTGCAACGCCACTTAGAGGTCTGTTTTCACAAAACCTTCTTATAGCTGATCTCTACTCTATGAAAGAAATCTCTTTATCAAATATAAAGACTGTGTGTCTCATAGTTTAAAAATGGAAATAATTATCTATAACGCCCCTTAAGTCTCCTCAACGCCACTTGGGGGCAATTTTCACGAAACCCATTTTTAGCGTATCTCTACCCTATGAGAGGAATCTGCTTACTAAGTTTAAAAATGGAAATAATTATCTATAACGCCCCCTAAGCCCCTGTAACGCCACTTGGGGGTCGATTTTCACCAAACTCATTTTGTAGCGGATATCTACTCTCTGAAAGGAATCCTCTTACCCAATTTCAAGATTGTACATCAAGTAGTTTAAACATGGAAACAATTATTATTAAAGCCCTTAACCCCCTGTAACGCCCCTTGCGTTTCGAATTTCGGAAAATCCGTTCTTAGCTGATGTCTACTCTATCAAAGGAACATGTCTACCAAATTTCAAGTCTGTAGGTTGAATAGTTCCAGAGATTTCGTGATTAGTCAGTCAGTCAGTGAGTGAGTCGCTTTTCTCCTTTATATATATAGATATGAAGAGTGCGAACTAATAGTAGGAATTGAAAAAGGAATTCTAGTAATCGCTGGCGTAGCTAGTCCTGAGTGAATACTAAATCAAATTTTCTGGGGCCCCTTTAACATTTTACAATTTTTTACTTACACCCCTGTAGCTTGGTGGCGCCAAATAATTGCTACAGCTGATACAACGGTAGCTACGCTTCTAAGCTCTTAAAAAAATTCAAAAAAATTTTTTTTTAATATTCTCATAAAAAATAAGGATTATAGCATTAGAGTAAAAAATATCACGTAAAATTTATTTATAATTACTATTATTTTGATTTTTTTTTTTTTTTTTTTTACTGCACAAGTGATTGAGAGTCCCTGACTTTTTCTGGACAGTTTTTCTAGAAAATTTTAATGCCAAAGGTTTAGTTGTGCATTCGCCTATTCGTAGCTTTCTCTGGTTTTTATTGATATGTGCGTGGTAAGAATGGATATATCGAAGTTGCATTGTTTAACATAATAATTATTCTTTCCTTTTAAAATTTATTTTAAATTTCCTATATTTTCAGTGTATTTGCATTTATCTACAAAAGAAAAGGGTTTTCCTTCAACTTTTCAAGAATAAAAACTTTTGTTTTGAAACAACTTTTCTTCTGTTTCTTCCACTTTATGAAATTTGAGCACAAAATCTGTTTTACTTAGTATACACACCTAGAAGGCAACCAAAAAAATTTTGAAAATCCTTAAATTAAAATTTTTTGCTTAAATCGTACAATGTCCCCTTAATTTGTAATTAATAACTCAATTAATATTTTCTTGTATTTTGTTTTATTGTCTCGTACATATTATTTTACATAGCATTAAACATTATTACCATAAACTAATTTACATTTTGTGTATTATAGATAAATAAAATTCTCTTTTAAACTTATTACTACTAGGGTGCCAAATTTTGTAATTGTTAAAAGTGTACCACCACAACAACAAAAAAAAGATTGAGAATCACAGGTTAGAGTCAACGTCTGTTTAGTAAATCTATGATTATATCAATTTTTTCATTCATATTTTTTAGTAATATTCTAGAGATAATGAAAATTAATCCAAATTGTTCAGATTTGAAAGAAAAAAAAATTAACCTGTTTATGACCTTGACCTTTTAGGCCAGAGAAAGTAAAGCGATATTTTCTAGAAGTGAACCATTTTTTAGCTCGGAATATCGCTAGTTCAACACCTTTTGAGGATCATTCATCATCATTAAGGCGTTTGCTTTGGGGGCGGCTGCTACAATTTCGGGGAAAGGTGCTAATGGCCAACAGCTCTCTGACAGCTCCTGGAACGTCCCTAGGAGATGATTAAAGAGGTTCTACTTAATTGTATGCTCCAAAGAAGTATTCGAGAAAAAGAAAATGCCTTCGCATACTCTAATACGAGAAATATGAGAACAGACTTCGGAATGATTTGACCTCATGTTGACTTCTAATCATGATATTATAAGGCGTTTCGTTGATGTGAAGTGGCTAAAAAAAGATACTTTATTACGCCTTGAATATATTATTTATAAGTTTTTCGAATTCTAACATATTTAGGAGTCACATAGTTGAAAAGACTAACATATCTTATTAATTAGAATTATAATCCCATGAAACAGATCTTTCTTTTTTAAAGGAAGCAGTCTACAGTTTCTTAAATGCAAAATTCAAATTTATTTGTGCAATAAAATTGTACATTAGTGAAATAATTTTCCCTGACAGTTTGACATTACTATAGAACGTCGTTTATCCGAATCAATTGGGACCGGACACCATTCGGATACTCGATTGTTCAAATAACCGAATGCGACCCATGCAGTATATGATACTGGACATTATTCAACGATTGAAAACCATCACATGCGTGAAAAGTGCTTGAAAAAAAGCAAAATAGGTGCAAAATATCGCATTTTTACCTTGATTGTGGAAAATAATCACTTATTTATCGCTGCACCATTGTGCACCTTCGTTTTTACGCTACAAACTTCTGATTCTCTTGAGCAGCAGTAGTTGAGTAGGACCGCCCTCTGATTGTTGTTTGTACCATTCCATAGCGATCTCAAACGCAGAAACGTGTCAGTATTTGATGGACCCTTGCTACTTTCGTTGTTGTTGCTATTGTCCTCGTCTTTATCCGTTTCATCGTCGATAAGATCGGATTCTTCTTGCATGGAAGTCACAATCTCGTCATCATTTAATTTGAAATCCACAATCTTCTGCATCGCATGCCATCCAGGTTCCTACATCAACAAAACTCAACAAAATAGCACGTATACATTTCTTCACTTGGAAACAAACTAACCTAATATTTTTTTGCGCAGATGTTTATCAAATCTCTCTCTCTCTCTCACACACAACTAAAATCCCCCAAATATCCCTCACCTTGGGTTTTCCCGTCACTTTTGGCCTCACGCGAAGCAACTGTTGAGCATTGCACTGTTCGAAAACGTATCAGGACTTTGGTTCGGATATTTGAAGCTCCGGATAATAAATGTTCGGATAAACAACGTTCTACTGTATGTATTATTTAGAAGTACAGTTGGTTTTCTGTAGTATAATAGTCTTCTTATCAAACTATTAGCTTGTATGCAATATTTGTAAGCAAATTTCCAGGGTGCCAACACAAATCATACCTGTAAGGAGAGGACATTGGTGTAATTTACACCCCCGCATCGTGGGGGTTCCTGAATTCTAGGGGACCCAAAACCTGACTGACACCAACTATTACGATGCCCAAAACCTGATTTTGGGGGGGGGGGCTAATGTTCTCCGTCACGCCACTGGGAGAGGAAATAAAGCTGTTGGCCAAAGGGATTCCTTCATTTACTCGTACACCCCACCATTTTTTTTTTCTTTTTTTTACATTTTGGAGCATATATTTTTCTTACTTTCTACCAACCTCTTAGATAAGTTATGGGTTAGCTTTGTATGTAAGCTAGCATTCCTTGTTCATATATACGTATAATAGCCGTAACCCACCCTCTTCGCTGGGTATTTCATGATAGTTAATAAATATATACTGTTTATATATATATATATATATAAAAATTATTGATATCTAAGTCCTAGTATTAAGAATTCGATTGTATTGAAAAATATACTTACACCTGTAACTCTCGCCTCTTGATGATAAAAAAAAGAGCAGAACTTCTAATGTATTTTCTAATAATCTCTAAAATTGAAGCCTAGAATGATGTTTGCACTTTCGTAACCCTATAACTAAGTGGATTTCCGCAAAACCAATTTTAGGTAGATCTCTACTCCGTAAAATGAACATGCAAGCCAAATTTAGTCTAAATCTAATAGAGCAAAAACGAAATTTTTACTATCAATACCCCTCGTAACCTCGTTGAGAGTCGTTCTCTAAAACAACTATTCTTAGCGGATTTCAATTCAACAAAATAAAAATGCAAACCAAATTCCATTGTTATAATCCTTGTAGTTCGAAAAAAAGGATTTTTTTTTTGTCAATACGCCCCAGTAACCCCTTGCTCCCCAAGGAGCAGATTTCCCTCAAATACATTCTTAGTGGATCCTGATCAGCAACAAAAAACATGCTTAACCAACTTCAAGTATGTAGGTCTAACAATTCAAAACAGGAATTTTTTCTATAACTTCCCTTCACCCCTCGCAGCCCTCCTTACGGGTCGATTTTCGTTTTACTCTTTGTTAGAAGAACTCTATTCCATGAAAGGAACATGCCTACCAATTTTCAAGCAGGTAGGTCAAGTAGTTTAAAAACGAAATATTTATCTATTACGCACCTTAATCTCCGCAACGCCACTTGGGGGGCTATTTTCCAAAAATGCATCTTGTAACTGATCTCTACTCTATGAAAGTAATCTATTTATCAAATTTAAAGCCTGTGCGTCTAATAGTTTAAAAATGGAAATGATTATTTATAACGCCCTCAAGCCCCCACAACACCACTTGGGGGTGTATTTTCACCAAACTCATTTTGTAGCTAATCTCTACTCAATGAAAGGAATCTGCTTACCCAATTTCAAGATTGTACGTCGAGTAGTTTAAAAATGGAAACAATTATTTATAACACCCCTTAACTCCCCATAACGCCCCTTGTGGTCCAAATTTCGCAAAAAATCCGTTTTTAGCGGATATCTGCTCCATGAAAGGAACATGTCTACCAAATTTCAAGTCTGTAGGTTGAATAGTTCCGGAGATATCGTGATTAGTCACTCAGTCAGTGAGTGAATCGCTTTTCTCTTATATATAGATTAATAAGCTGTAATTATTAATTACTAGCTGTGACGTAAATAAACTATATATGTATTAATATTTAATTTCTTAACTTTACGCTATCATTAATGTTCTCAAACTTCACAATATTCGTCAATGTTCTTAAACGTCACAATATTCATTAAATCCCATTTGTATGACATTCTATTACGAAAATTGTAACCTCATTTCAAGCCAATTTTTACACTTACACAAGACTCTTAATTAAACATTTAGCTGCATAAACTCAAAAGTAAATACACATTAAGATAAAGTTTTTATTATTTATATGAAATTTTCGAACCAATGCAAAATCGACATTATATTCCACATTTATTTTGAAACACTATATAGCTTTATGAATTTTTTTATTGTTATATTTCTCATACGACTTTGTAAAAAAAGAACTCTCGCCTGATTGATTGATTCCCTCATAAAATTTTCTTACGCGTTAAGGTTTTTTTAACACTAGAAAGACTAAGACTTTGAATATACCTATATTGCCCAAAAAGCAGTCATTGTGAACGAATTACTGGTATGCAACGAAATTTACTTAAAATTAGTGTTTAGTATTATTAATTACAGATACAAACAGATTATTAGTAAATACTAGTTAGTAAATATTAAGAATAAAAAATATTTACTTAACTTGGAAAAAAAATTATGCATTACTATTTGCACATTTTATACAAATAAAAGTGGAAATCCTTTCATGTGTACATTTCCCGCAAAAACACTTTTGACAGTTTTTTTTATAAATTTAGGGCACAAATGATATATAAAATATAAAAAAACTTGTTAGAACAAATATCATTCCATAAAGATACGAATAACAAGTACTACTTTAGTTTATTGAGCAATGGGCCCATTTACACGATGAAGTTTCTGATGCTAGCGCTACAAAAAGAAGTAGGAGGGATAGGGTAGTGAGGTATGCGGAAAGAGATGAAGTTGTAATGTTAGCTCGAAATAACTTCCACCCAACCTAACCACAGAGCCGAACTGGTCATATAAGAAATTTACTCAATTTAATAGTGAGAGTTATTTGATTACTTTAAATTTCCCTAGCAGTCAAAATGACTGCTTTGGGGCAATATAGGTATAACCAATATATATACCGCGAAATAAAGGAGAAAAAAGACAACTACATTTGTTGAAAAATTTATATATTTTGTAGAAAAAGTAATATAATTTTAAGGAATTGTATTATCATATGCATAATTTTTTTTTTCCTGATTAAAACTAAAGAGCAGTCAAAATGATTTCCTTAGTCAATCTAATGTCAATTTATTTAAAAACTTTTTATCACAAGGTGAATAAGAAATTTATTGAGACAAATATTATTCAATTCTTTGCCAACTAATGGCCGCTCAAGCCGAGTGAGTTAATAAACAAACAGAAATTTAATAAAATTTTAGATATAATTTGTAAAATAATTAATTTTAAAAATGAATTTTATAATTTTATATTTATGCATTTGTAATATTAGGAATTTGTATTTTGTGTGTAAACTAATATTTATATTCATACTGTGTATTTATATTGTAAATCTGGAAGCAATTTCCTTGTAACATTCTTCAGTTTACCGAATTGGGCAACAGTCCGTATTTTGGCATCAGACTAGTTGCAATGTTTTGATGTGAGCGCAGCTAAGCCTAATGGGATAAAAAATTGTTCTTCGAATTCTTTACGCTAATTTCTATACTTTAACGTTATGGAACCAATCGTTTCATAACAAATTCATAAGTTGAAATGTATCAAATTTAAAGGTAACGAGATTTTATCTAATGTCAAAAAAGTGCTGAATATCCACTGATTTTATTTAACAAGTATTGTAAGTAACCGTTAGAGACAAATCTTACTTTTCGTTTGCTTACTCGAATATGTACCGACTGTTTGAACCAGAACTTCGAACTGGAACTGAACCGGAAATCGGAAAAAACCGTTATTTTTGTCGAAACAAAAACTGGAAATGAACCGAAAAAAATATCGGTTTATTTCGGTTCGATGTATCTTCAATCATTTTGTAACTGTACCCAACTTATTGATATTTTCGAATTTAACGTCAACCATATTATTATCATCATTACATGTACATTGCTTCTCGATTTCCTGTTTTGATGTTCACTAGTACGTTTCAGTTTCAGTTTCGCATGAAACTACTAGTAGAAGGTAAATTTAGTTCAGTTGAATGAGCTACAAGCGTAGATGATTTTGTAAGAAAAACATCAGTCTGTTATATTTTTCACATCTCAATGCGATCATCCACAGATGTTTATATAGACCCGGGGTAAGCATTACGTCGATCGCGATCGACCGGTGGACCGCTAAGACAATTTGGGTTGACCGCCTGAAGAATAGTAGTTAGTAATTATAGACGGAAATATTCAAGATTGGCTGACAGTACGTAGGCTAAATCTTCTACTGACTATAATTACGAGAACTAACTTCAGAAAAAAATGATTTATTTTTGAATGTATTTTGCATTGTTTGATAATAAATGCATCATTAGATATTATTATATTTGTGACTATTATTATTATGTTTGTATTTTGCGTTTTGCTTTAAATGTTGTTTTAAAAAAAGTGAGATTTTTTAAAATTTTATTTACGTAGGTAAGTACATATTCCGTATTTAGTATTAAGTTATAATAAATATTCTTGGACTTTTCCTTACCTCACCACACCTGTGGCACTGGGCAGTGGGTGCACTCTTTAATTTTTCAAAGGGGGCGCGGAGTTGTGGTCCAGGGTCAAATGCCTACCATTCTCATATCGTAATCCAATACGCAGAAAAACATTTTTTTTTTTCATTTTGAAGATTGTCGGGGACAAAGAACAGTAAGAAATAAATTATTGAAAAGATAATTAGCATTAATTAATGAAAAATATTAATAACAAATACTGTGGGGGGTATCGACCTATTCGGTACCCCTCTCTCACCGTTTTGCCTACCTAAAAGTGTGAGGGGAAACAAAGCATCACCAGCAACTTCCATAACAACAATTAGTTTTATTTCTCTTCAAACACACTTAAACAATCACAAGTGAAACTACAAAAGGAAACCCTGGGAGTGATATATAAAGCGAGCTATCTAATCTCAATTACTAACTCTAAGTAAACCCGACTACGTGAACTAGACAAGGAGAACAAGGGCTATAAACCGATAACTAAATCTAATTTCATCTATCTTAGATCTTCAATCTAATAATTTAATCTCTTAGCAATTACTTCCTTAACTCGTGCTATATTTGTGAATGAAATATTCTAATATTCACATTTACGTAACATCGCAACAGCTCTAAGGCTCCTTCTATCTTACAGCTACAAAACCTGTGTGGACTTTATATAGTCAAACTAATTTAAATATCATGGTTTCTTCTTGAGAGGCTGTGAATTATTGTGAATGCTAGCCCCAAAGTTTCCCCAAGAGGATTAATGGAAAAATGACGCGTAAAGATGCGTCACAATACTTAATTTAAATTTATGTACTATATACATGGGATTATAATCGATCGAATAAAAAAATCATGGCTATGGAGGAGGGTCTTGACCCGTGAAGCCTCCTCCACCCCTTTTGAGTATGCCACTGATACTGTGTGGACCACAACTCCCTGAAAAAATTAGAAGTAGCCCGTACCCTGGAAAAATCTGCCCACCCCTGATATAGACTGTTTAGAGATACAAACCATAATCACGAATTTAGTCGTCAAATGCGATTTTGATCATCATTTCATCAATACCAATGCTCTTCGTTCTCTGCTCAGCGCCCGTATCGTAGATGCCCGTTAATTGTATCAATTGACACAGTGCGCCAATTTAAAAAAAATAAAATCTAAATTTTGATAAAATTACACTTTTTGTTTATGATAGAAGTATATTTCTAGTACAAATAAGAATATACATAAAGTAAAACTATTCATTCGGAATTGAACCAAAAACCGTTACTTTTGGCAGAACGAAAACCAGAACTGAACCGAAATATTTTTTTTAGTTGAACCGGAACGAAAGAAAATACGGTTCGAAGCCCTAGTTTGAACTCAAAGAATTAAATAACTCTGCCCACAAATCTCTAAAATCCATCCCAGATAAATGAGAAACGGGATAATTTAGACATTGCTGTTCATGGTTGAAAAGAGACGGGACCCTTTCTTCTTAGAAACGGACTGTGTCGTTATGTTGTTCCCCGAAAATATTTCACCCCGTTCTCGTTACGCGATCCGTTCACTCATGAGCGGGATTCCTTGGAAACCCGAGGGGTCGGACTCAGAATTCCGGAAGCCAAATAACAACATTTCCTGTCTATCTGAGATGAAACACTCCTCCCTGATTTGACATCCAATACCATCTTACAAAAAGCGTGGGTATTGATTTTAAACAGACACGCCTTCTTGATTAGTCGCTTATCAGTTGAATTGATGATTTGGGAAGCGGGAAAAATATCCTCAAGTTAATTTGGCGACCATATATAATTGGCTAGACTAAAATTGTGCTAATAATCGCCTTGGAAGTTACATGTCCTTGAAATACCAACAAGATCCCAACTCCGTTTTCCTCACATCTCTCATGATAAAACCGACAAATCAATTAATTCCAATATTAAGATATTTGATGCAAAAATGTATAAATTAATATTTTTTTACATATTTAGTCACTTGAATTAGAATATACATAAAAAATTGTTTCACAAAAATTATTACAATAAAAAATTATTTAAATGCAATTTTTTGGTAAAAAAAATAAATAAATAAAATAAAGCAAAGAATAGGACATATTTTCAAAACATTCCCCTTTAAGAAAAATTCTTATATAATAATAATGACTTGACTAATATAGCTAGAAACTTTCTATAGAGATTGAAGTAAAAGTTTTGAAAAATTCACACACACAGATTTACTATCAATTGAAATAATATAACCGGTGTTTTTTGTTAAAACTTCTCTACTTTGATGTATAACAATATGAATAAATCCTTTTTCTAAATCATACATTTAAAAATTCCTAGTTCATGCTTTGTGCAGAAGTTCTAGCTATATATAAGCAAAATACTATTATTATAGAAGCATTGTTTTAAAAAATGTTGAGAAAAAAATGTTCATTTTTTTTCCAAAATATATTTTTAAATTCCATTTTCTTGAATAATAATTTTCTTGAGATATAATTTTATGAGTATATTCTAATTCAAATGACACTAAGTATCAAAAAAATTATTAA
>BMAO01015904.1:0-55693 GCA_019973975.1 Trichonephila clavata
TTACGCTATTTTCAGCAATTGGCAACAATATAAACATTGAAAATGGTCTTTGATACTTCAAAAAATTAAATTTTCAAAAAATGTGTAGTTTAAACAACGTTCTCACATGCTGAATATTAATTCAATGTGAGTATATAATTAAGCAAAACATTAATTAAAGAAATATTAAATAACAAATGAAATTTTTTATTTTTAAATTTACATTATGTAATAGAATGAGAGATTATCTCAGTTTCATTTATTCGAGCAAGAAAAAGTCGGGGATGTGTTCCACAAATTTTAAAAAACCGTACAAGATAAAAAAAAACTCTACATATTTTCCCGAAAAACTATGTGGGAAAGAATAATGAAGTATAGTTAAATATTTATAAAATGATTCACTTTTAGTACAAAAAATTAAATGTACAAGGAAAGATTAGTCTTTAAGTATGTACAACAAAAAAAAATTCTAATTAATATAGGCTTAAACCTACAAACTAACAACTATTCATTGCTAATTGATAACAAGCGGTCACATTTATTACGAAACGAGTTCAAGTAGTAGATGCGTATTCTGCGTATTCTGTCTGCGTATTCTGCGTATTCTGTAGTACTGATGACTTTGGTTCAATGGAAGAATTTCGTTCTTATTAATGGACTCAGTCGATTTTTGTTGTTATTCAAGGTCTGTTATTAGCAGTTTGTTTTCCTTCTGAAGTTGCTTATATAATTATCCTGCAACACGAAACTGAAATTTTAATGCACGCTGTATGTCAAGATTATGAGTAAGAAAAGTTTTCCCATACTAGTAAGTTTCAAGCCCTAGTGAATCACAAATCAGCTGTTAATAGGTGAGCTTCATCTTTCTTCACTGAACTACTATTTCACAACCAGAGTCCGACCTGCAAAACCTGCAGAAAGTATTTGTCATATGCAAGCGCAGTTTGGTGACAGCTGTTGATCGCGAGACAAGATCTGTGAATGGATATATATCTCTTCAAAACTTTGAAGAACTTCTTTATGTGACGCTAAAAGATCGCGCAGTCCATCTACGTCACCCTCTGAGAACAACATGCAAGTCGTTGAGGGTATAACACTGCTCTCAAACTTACAATATTGCGACCCAAAATTCATTCATAATTATCATCGCCCCCCGTGCATAAAATAATATATTGAATTAAATTATAATACACTTAAACTCTAAAGCTACGATCCCACTTCAACATCTTAAGTGACACTGGAGTATATATACGTTTCACTCAGTCAGAACGTTAATATCCCCGGACGTATGCATACGTCTCTTCCCAAAGTTCATTATTTATGTGCACTGCTATCCATAAAATTATTCAAGGCTTTGGAATGCAACAAAACAAACTTTACAGAGTTTGCGAACAATTTACTTGTTTCAGAGGATTTACTTATGTAGAGTTTCTTAACTCCTCATCCTCTTGGTTTCCCATTGCGATCTGCGCATGCGCAGAGACCTCCAGCGATTGCAAGTGGTGCTTGCTCGCGCAGGCAACTGGATGCAATCCGCGCATGCGTTAGCTTTTAAAATATACAGTGGCCCAGTGCAATGCATTCCGATTACACACTTCCTGGCATCGCACGCGTCCCTCCGAGAGCAGTCAAAGAGCATAAGAATAAATGAAAGTAATAATCTTTAAACATCGCCTCGTTTATTAAGCATACTGTCTCCCACAATGGTGACCTGTACAATTCACGAATAACTACCTTCATTTGACTTTCTATTAATTAATTTTACTGGAAAAAAAATGGCTGAAATCACCGCAGTTAAAATTCCTCCATACAACTTCAGCGATCCTCAACTCTGGTTTTCCACGTGCGAACGAACTTTTGCCCTCGGAGTACCGAAAGCGATTACAGACACATGCAATAAGTTCAACTATATTGTTTCAAACCTGCCACCAGAAAGCCGCCGCAATTGTAAGAGACTTAATAATCACTCCTGATGAAACGGATCCCTATGGCGCCATTAAAGCTCAACTGATCCAGCGAACCGGCGAGTCACCCCAACAAGAAATTCGGAAGCTGTTAACTGGCGAAGAACTTGGAGACAGGAAGTCTTCAGAACTCCTCAAGACAGTGAATAGGCGTGCATCTTCGCACAACGTTCCGAAAGAGCTTATGTTGGAAACTTTTTCTTCAGTAGCTACCGATCTCAGTGCAAACTATCTTGGCATCCATCACGCCAATAACCGTCGAAAAAGCCGCAGAAGTCGCCGACAGAATCCTCGAAGTAGCATTCCCAATGTTTCACTTTCGACAAACGCCATCGCTTCATCCAGCGAAAACCGTATCCTCCAAGATATTGAGAGACTGAACGGAAGGATCGACGATCTTACAATGCGTCAAAAGGACTCCAGAGCGAAGAAATAATTCTCGCTCGCGAAATCATTCCCGAAATCGATCATTTTCCCGTTCCAGGGAATCTGGGTTTTGTTGGTACCACAGAAATTTCAAGAAAGGCCAAGAGGGATGCAATTCACCCTGCAGCTATAAAAAAAAAACGAACCAGCGAGGAGTAATTGCGACTACCTTCTCGCAGCCGCATATTTCACGTCGCCTTTTCATTAAAGACAAATCATCCAACATCGATTTCCTCATTGATACCGGATCTGACGTCAGTGTTCTCCCAGCTTCGATTTCTGAGAAAAGGAAAGGAAACAGTATTCAGCAACTATCAGACGCTAATACATCTACTACCAACGTTTACGGTAAGAGACTTTTAACTCTCGATTTAAATCTGAGAAGAGTATTTAGATGGCCTTTCTTAATAGCATCTGTTTCTGTGACAATCATTGGAGCTGATTTTCTGTATCATTTTAATATTTCTCCTGATCATCGAAATCGAAAATTAATAGATAATGCAACCAAACTGAGTGCGATCTGTAAACTTGTCTCACCTGAAGTTCATTCCATTAAACTCGTTTCTGGTGAGAGCATTTTTCATGATGTTTTGAGGGAAGTTCCAGAAATTGTTCAACCACCTTCTTTCTCACAAGATGTAAAGCATAATGTTAAGCATTTTATAGAGACATCTGGTCCACCTGTTTTCGCTAAGGCAAGACGTTTAGCTCCTGATCGCTTAAAAATTGCCAAATCTGAATTCCAACACATGTTAAATTTACGCCATATTAGACCATCTAAACGTAATTACGCATCACCTCTTCACATAGTACCTAAAAAAGATTCTAATGATTGGAGACCAGTGGGTGACTATCGTGCATTAAACGCCCAAACTAAAAAAGATAAATATTCTATTCCAAACATTTTAGATTTCACTTCAGAGCTACATGGCAAAAATATTTTTTCACATATAGATTTTGTTAAAGCCTATCACCAAATTCCCATAAATGAAGAGGATATACATAAAACTGCAATCATAACCCCATTTGGATTGTATGAGAGTACTCGAATGCAATTCGGCCTTTGTAATGCTGCCTCAACTTTTCAACGCATTGTCGATGAGGTTTTAAGAGGATTAAATTTTGTTTATGCTTTTATTGATGACATTTTAGTTGCATCAACATCTGAAGCCGAGCATATCCAACATCTTCGGTTACTTTTTCAATGTTTGGACCAATATGGACTGTCTATAAATCCATCTAAATGTACTTTTGGAGTACCCACCTTAAATTTCCTTGATTTTCAAGTTTGCAGTTCTGGAATTAATCCTTTAGAGGATAGAGTGGAAGCAATCTTAAAATTTCCTCAACCAACCACCATCACTCAATTGCGTCGTTTTCTTCGAATGCTGAATTACTACAGACGTTTCATTAGACAGGCTGCCCATATCTTTGCTCCTTTAGTAAATTTTTTAAAAGGCATCAGGAATAAAAAGCGTCCAAAACGAAATGTCAAAATCAAGCCTGAAGAATGGACGAACGAAGCTACTATAGCTTTTGAATCCGTAAAGCAAGCCCTAGCACATGCTACCCTGTTACATCACCCCATGCAAATGCACCTCTTAGCATTTGGGTTGATGCCTCAGATTTTGCTGTCGGTGGTGCATTAGCTCAGTATCATGAGAATGTCTGGCAACCACTTACTTTCTTATCCATGAAATTGTCTGCGTCCCAAAAGAACTGGTCTACATACGACAGAGAACTCCTGGTCATATACACAATGGTCAAAAGATTTCGTCACATGTTGGAAGGAAGAGAGTTTGTGATTTACACTGATCAGAAACCTCTCATTTATGCTTTTCAACAGAAAGCTGACAAATGTAGTCCACGTCAACTTAGACACCTGGATTTATCTCCCAGTTCTCCACAAACATACAACATGTTCCTGGAACTCAGAATTTGGTAGCAGATGCATTATCTCGGATCGAAATTGATTCCATTTCCAAAGCAAGTTGTCTCGATTACAAGGACATTGCCGCAGCCCAATTGGTAGATGAAGAACTTAAACAACTCCTGGAATCCAACTCGACATCTTTAACACTTAAACAACAATATTTTCCTCTGGAAGATATTACTCTTACTTGTGATGTTTCCACCAATGTTTCCCGACCTTTCATTCCCAAGGATTACCTCAAAATTGTTTTCCAACACCTGCATGGTTTTTCACATCCTGGAATTGCCGCTCTCTCAAAATAATAACTCAACGTTTTATGTGGCCAAACATTAGGCACGATATTAAAGCATGGGTTAACTCTTGTCATCCTTGCCAAAGATCCAAGCTCCATAGGCACACTAAAGCACCAATCGGTACCTTTTTCTTTACCTGATGCCAGATTTTCCCAAATTCACATTGATTTCATTGGTCCCTTTCCACCTTCTAATGGTCAAAGTAACTGCCTGACAGTAGTTGACCACTTTACGAGATGGATGGAAGTGATCCCAACTGCTGATATGACTGCAGAAACCGTATGTAGAGCTTTGCTATCCGTTTGGATATCACGTTTTGGTTGTCCTACTATTATTACAACAGACCAAGGCACAAACTTCGAATCAAGCCTTTTCAGAGAGCTGAGTAATCTTCTTGGCACAAACAGAATACGTTGCTGTGCCTATCATCCAAAAGCCAACGGTCTTGTTGAAAGGCTGCACCGTCATCTCAAGAGTGTCATCAAAGCTCACGAGAATTCGAAGTGGAGTGAAATTATTCCAATTGTACTACTCGGCATGCGTTCTGCAGTAAAAAAGGATATCAACGCCACTTGTTCAGAACTGGTCTATGAAACTACTCTAAGATTGCCATCTGATCTTTTCACCACAGACAAGATTACCACCACCTGCAAGCAAACCTATGTCTCATTTTTACGGGAGAAAATGAGAGCACTACAACCAATACCAACATCTGCACATTCGAATAGCTCTATGTTTGTGCCAACTAATTAAAGAGCTGTTCACATGTTTTTCTGAGAATTGATTGTGTACAGCCACCACTATCACAAATTATACAGGACCTCATGAATTAATCCATCGAACAGACAAAGTGTTCACCATCCTCATAAATGGAAAAAAGAAGGCAGTTTCAATTGATCGGGTAAAACCAGCTTATGTCTGGAATGACACCGAAGATATTCCTCTTACTGGAATATCAAAACAACAAGCTAGTAAAACTTATCAACATCCAAAAGACTAAACTATGTCTCACATAAATAAAACTGAATCTCAATCAAATGAGAAAACTATTAAACAAACAAGAAGTGGAAGACATGTCAGATTTCCCAAAGATCTGGAACACTATATAACATAGTATATATGTTTGTATTTTTCTTTTTCTTTACGTTAAATTGAATTTAGCATAAATTTCAAACATTTAAAGATATTTATGTATTTTCAATCATTTTAATATATATTTTTTTTCTATTGTTTATTTCTGAGTTTACAAATCTAAAACTATGTATGATCATCTCGGATTACTACAAATAATAGCACATGATTTAATATTACAAATTGTGTTTGATAAATAATAAATCAGTAATATTATTTGTCTAATTAATTTTCTTTTTCCTTTCAAACTTTAAAAAGAAAATGTACATTATGCATCAAATCTTGTGTTTCAAAAATAAATAATAAAGAAAAAAAATCAACATTGTACATCTTAGATTTAATTATTTTGTTGTGGTTGTTAAAATAGCAAATTTTGTATTCAAAACTAGTGTTATAGGTATGTAGGTACAAATTTTTACTTCTTAATTATTTTATTACTTGATACTACTAATATTTCTTTATTAACAATTTTATGCCTTATATGTAAGTGTGCGAGAAGTTAACTCTTGAAAATTCAGGTTATTTTCAGCTTGTTTAGAATACTTGTATGTATTTATTTTGTTATGTATATATTTTGTGTAAGTAAGGGTTGACAACAATATAGAAATTGCCTGTGTTCAACCAGTATTTGTAAATATCTATCAATTTCTATGAGCCTATTAATAGTACATTTTGATTGCTTAAATTTAAATAATGAACTGTCGAGTTATTAATCCTGATCTTAGTAATATTCTCAATTGTTTGTTTACATTAGGATTACCTTTTGACTCTTTACTTTTGCAATCCAAATAATGTATCCTGCTGCTGAATTAATGTAATATTTCAATTGTTATTGTAAAATTGAATCTAAAGTACACATTTTTCATTTAATGTGCTTATTTGTAAAATCTTATGAAGCGTTTTGTGCAAACCATTGTTTTTATTGTATTGTGTAGAACATAAGTCCATTCATATTTATTTTAACATTCCAGTACAACATACATTCCTTTCATGTAGATTTTCAACCCTTACAAGTTTTATTTTAACTATTTCCATGTATTTAATGTTTATATTTTGTTGTCTTATGTAACATTTGTTGTATTTGTGTTCTGTAATTATTTATCGTTCGCCTGCTCTCTGGGGGGATACTCTGTAGAGTTTCTTAACTCCTCATCCTTTTGGGTTTCCCATTGCGATCTGCGCATGCGCGAGACCTCCAGCGATTGCAAGTGGTGCTTGCTCGCGCAGTTAACTGGGATGCAATCTGCGCATGCGTTAGCTTTTAAAATACAGTGGCCCAGTGCAAGCATTCCGATTACACACTTCCCTGGCATCGCACGCGTCCCTTCGAGAGCAGTCAAAGAGCATAAGAATAAATGAAAGTAATAATCTTTAAACATCGCCTCGTTTATTAAGCATACTGTCTCCCACACTTATTTATTACTTTTTAACCCCCTCCCCCCGCCTTCGAGGAAAACGGTGGCATTGGGGAGCGAATCGCAAAAGTTTTAATAAGCAGTGAAGGGATTAATTATAAACCGTACAAATTAGCAAGATAAATATTAATTTTTGTATATAATTTTATATATGATAATCCCTCGAGGCACTGATAGTTTTATTAAACTTGTTCTTAACTTGGTATTGTTAAATTAATTATTAAATACATAACGCAGAACTGGTACATTTAGAAGTGTATTATACCAGTGTAAATTTGTATTATTTTTTTTGTTATGTCAGAATGAATTTTGTTTGCTTTCAGTAAATTAATATATATTTTTTTTAGAAAAATAATCTTTTGTTTTCGACTATTTAATATGCTCGTAGAGTTATCACGCACCCCTATGGGGCGCACCTCACGCTGGTGTATATTGATTGAAGGGATGGCTAGTATCCAACTCAGGTATCACAACTTCTGCAAACAAAAAGAAGATCACTGCTCTTCTATTCTTCTTGGTGCAAATCGACAATGAAGATGCCATATTGAATGGTCTGCTACATCCCAACAACTGTAAGGGAAGATGAGTGACATGTCAGATAGAAGAGTTGTCGACTACCCCTCATTCAGTGCTAGATACTAGCGCTATTGCCGTTTTTTGGAAAGAAAAATTCCAAAAGTCCCTTTACTTTTTGTGTTTGTAATTCTCTCATAATAACTAATACACCTACCTACTTAAGCGACGGATCCAAATGAAAATTTTATCAACGCAGAATCCTCAGAGCTATTTATATATACTTTGGGGATTCCTTTATAATAGAGTGTGCTTGATAACGGCACAATATTCTTGAATAAATATATTCAATTTATTAATGAGTTAATTAACTAATGTCAACGCAGTTTATCAGGTTTTAGAATTTTAAGGAATACATTAATTTCATTATCAGCACAGGTACTCTGTTACTATTATTCATATTTTCTTTTAGATAATATCGCCTGCAATTGTTAAATAACTTCTACATTTTAAATAAGTCTACATTTTTTACTTAAAATACTTAATACGGATATTTGGTTATATGTTAGTATTAATTTAGTTTTAGATTGTGTAGTGTTAATTTTTTTAAACTTAGAAGCATAATCAAATCTTCTATAATTATTTTTTTAAGATTTAATATTTAAAATTAAATTAATTTTTTTAAAATAGGTGTTTTTTATTATCTACATTTCTACATCCTACAGTAATTTTATTTATTTTTCTTCCTTTTTCAATCCAAATCAAAAATTAAAATGAAAACAAAAGATAATATGTTTGAATTGAATAATTAAACAGAAAAAAATCAAGAAGAAACTATTTAAAGAAAAATATATTGAAGGGAGGCTGGCATGGAGATAGTCCCCGACTTTTCGTAATTTAGCGTGTTTCCTTTGTTTACGGGATGTTGTTGAAATTCTTTAGTCTGGGGTGCAGTCGCTGGCACTCAAGGGTGAATAGCCTCATAAATTTAATTAAAATTGTAACTTTGCGCCTTGGGGTTGACCAATGGGGGTGTTGTAAAACAGTGCGCGGAAGCACAATGGGAGCAATGGGTCTGCCATTAAAAGTCGCTGCGTGATAGTTTTCGACAGAGAGAACCTCTTTTTAATTTTCCAGATATACCGTGAAAGATCCGTACTAAGTGCGAGCACACAGCCTTCCATCCCTCACCTCCGTTTCGCATAAGTGAAAACGAATTCTTAATTACTATTCAATGTTTCTCAATTCTTATTCTTGTTTAATTTAATGCTTAAATTGTTATGTAATCGTTTAAACTTGTAATATAATAAACTAAATTATTTCAATTTTAAATGGATATTGATTAATCATGTAGCGTAATATTTGAATTTGATCAGACTAGATTAACTCACTTGTAATGCGGATTAGAAGTTTGATAAGCGAAACTGGGTATTATGATAATTAACTTAAATGAACTGAAAAGTTAACGGGAGCGCCGCAGTAATATATAATACAAATGAAGTCTCGTATATCGACTGTAACGGAATATATTCAGGAATGAATGAACGGTAAATTTTCCGAAAAACAAGCCTTAACAGATCATCGCTATACAGGATGATTCATAAAAAAGTACACAGTTTCAACGCACTCTAAATCAAGAACACAATGTTACCTGTAACAGAATTGTATTGGACAATTTTAAGTTTGTTAGAGACAGTCACAGATGTTCTACCTGCGAATATTTTGTCACATGACACACATGAAGTCTGTAATCCATTTCCTCTCAAACGTGTGTTAAAATTATGTGAAACGATAGCGGCTGTGAAGCGCTGTTTTAGCTCCCCTAGATAAACAGAAAGGAGAGGAGCGAAAACCTTTCCCTCTACGTACCCTTACAGGAAGAAATCCCAAGGTTTTAAGTCAGGTCTTCTGGGTGGCCATTAGGGGTAAGTAGTTGATTTTCGCAGGATTAGTTGATTGACGGTGCAAACCCTATCGCCCACTTCTTGCGACAAAGTCGGTCATGTAAGATTTTTATTTTTACTCAAATAATAGGTCGTTTTCAATTTTTCATGCAATCGACTAATAATTTTTCTAGTTAGAAGTTCTTTGCAGCGGTCGCAATCCAAAATGCCATTGCACAGAATTTGTGGTTTCCATTTTGCTGAATTCAAGAACACAAAAAGCCCTTTCCACTGCTGCAGACGCCACTATTCGACTGACCAGTTGCATAACACGCCCATTATTGCCAACGTCACTTCCGTCAGGAGTGAGGGACAAATTTCATCTACCCTACGATTCACTTAAGTCGTGTGAAGTTACTGTTTTGTAGCATCTGGAAGGTGTATACTTTTTTATGAATCACCATGTACTTTATAAGAGAAAAAAAAACATGCCAATCAATGAAAATGTCGTATGTTTACGTAATGAACATAAATTCATAAAAATGACACACACAGATCTACATATAATTTAATCTTCCAAATGTTCCAAGTTTGAAAGAGAACGGAATATTCTAAGACTGTCATTCGAAGGACTTAATGTAAATTGGCCTCCGAATCTTCCTCGACTTCTTTTCACCTGGAGTACTTTCAAAAAGTTCAGTGAGTTTGTTGTGAGTATATTTGCAATTCTTCCTAACCTAAAGTGGTTTTTTTTTCATCCCTTTGTATTGTGTGGTTAATACTTATTTCTATGAGCCCTGTGTGATACTTTGTGGTGCGCGGGGATTTTATCATTGTTTTCAATAAAAAAATAATTTTTTAAAAATATCTCATTCCCTATATGAAGACATAAACGTTTTTTTTAAAAAAAATAAAGTATCATGTTCCTTATTAATATCAACTTCTAATAAGACAAGATATCTTGATGCACCTAGGTGTAACCGAGACGTAAAGAACATAATCAAAACACATCACAACCTAGCAACTCGAAATCGATGCTAAGCCTCCTTGAAACGAACCAAGACATTGCAGTATAGATCTTTTAACATCGCTGGTTTGATTTTAAAGCAATTCCCATGTTCTCTTACTTTCATCATCCTCAAAATGCACGTCCCCAAGCACTCTATTCAACGTGGAATAAAACCCTCTTTCCCAACAAAAGATTAGATCCTTGCGCTCCTATTTAGGGAACGGGCGAATTTATTCTGTTTCCCGTAAATCCATTTCGTCACACAAGCTTCCCCCTTTTCTATCCAAGGAAGAAAATTTTAAAATATGATCGAAGATTCTCTGAAGGATAATGTAGGGGAAAATAATAGTGGAAAAAATAAATAAACAAGGAATTTAAAGACCACAGAAAAAATCAGGAAGGGGAAAAGGGAAGCCTGTTTAACTGCAGAATCCACCCACTGCTTGAAAATGCCTGGATTTATGAAAGAATTATTTTGAATACTATTCGGAATTCTTAGAATGTATAAAGGGATGAATGGGTGAATATTTCCGTATTGAGGTACCATAAATCACCTAGCATGAGAAGAGCTTTGGCTTCAACTAAGTCACGTGATATCTCACTGTTCTATTTTCATTTTAGGTAAGCGTAAAATATCGTTCTAATGAATTGCTACATTTCAGCGTGGTATTCCCCTTATTAATTTCATACAATTATAATGAATTTTTTCCCTTTTTTGCCTAATCCAGTTGCTTCAATTTGCTTCATTCACACACACATATGTGCACAGTAGTTTAATTTTATTCTTATTTTATTTAGTTTCATCTTATCTTTATTCAGAAATAATTTCAAATAATTTCACAGTGTTGGGTTTTATGTTGTTAGTTTTATGTACACTATTAAAACCTTTAACATATGGTCACTTCTGGGAGACCTAAATTGTGTCATGTGACATTGTAGTCTTTGATTCATCTTTGAGGCAACAAGAACTATCTCCGGTAGACGCCAAGAATCGTGAAACGATTTTGTTTTGTTTCCAATGCTCCATTTTTTAAAAGGTGGCAGAAATCCGTACTCTTGGGAAAAGGGCGCACCAAAATTCCGTTATGTTTATGCCAAAGGTTTAAGTTCCTGTAATTTATTTATTTGGCTGAGTACTAAATGAATTATGATTTTAAAACATTAGGGTATTTGTTGTTCGTAATTTATCTCCGTTTTGAAATTTTTGCGTGAAATTAAAAGTACTTTTTTTTTCGAAATTTGATGAGAATAAAAATGATAACAGACCGTATTCGTATAAATACAATAATTTTAATTACAGCAAATAATAGTATGTTAAATCAACAAAGAGCAACCTATATTTGTATCCGAACCACATGTCACTAGTCGCTCGCCCTAAGGAGTTAATATAAAACTAATTATTCAGCAAGAGAAATTATGAATTCTAGTTCGTATTACTGCTTAATATTACATTGTTCCCGATTTACATGCGTTCAGAGGCATTATATATATATATATATAGAGAGAGAGAGAGATAAATTTTTAATCGAATTTCTGCTTTTTATAAAAAATTAGATTTACGCATTTCGGATATTAAATTCCCTCATATTTTCTTAACTCCAAAATTTCATAAAAATCCTATTAAATTTAGGACTATAGCAAACGGCTTTAAAACTTATATTACACTTCCGGGTAGAAAGCTACAAAAGGTTATTCAATCCACATTAGACAGTATTGATAATTCGATTATAGTTAAGAATAGCTTGGATATCATTAAGTACATGCAAGATAAAAAAATTATTTCTATTCACACCTATGACTTTGAAGATTTATTTAATTCCATAGATATTGGGGATATGGTTAAAATTCTCAAAATAGCCTATAACAAATATTCTTTGAATAAACTAATTAAGTATGATAAATATCTTTCAATTATTCATCTAGTACTATATGAAAATTATATTTTTCACAATAACTCTTATTATCAGCAAATTAAAGGTCTTCCACAAGGAGGACCTGCGAGTAACTGTTTAGCCAATATTTATCTGCACTTTTATGAATATGATAACATTTGTTTCGATTCTTGTTACTTTTTTAGATACATAGATGACTTAATCATCTTTAGTAATATAGTAAATTTTGTTCCTAGTTTTAAATATTATCCCCAATATCTGAAATTATTAATAACCAATTATAATAATGACTCTGCAAACTTTTTAGACCTACAATTAATTGTTAAGAATAATATACTAATTAGTAATATTTTTGATAAAAGAGACTCTTTTGATTTTAACATTATTAAAATGCCTTTTTGGGAAGGTAACCTATATCTCTCTCTCTCTCTCTCTCTATCTATTTTTCGAAATATCATCTTAAATTTTATAAAAAGAAATAACGATTTAGTCTCAAATAATGATGTTAAGCAAAATAATTTTAAGCTATTCCGGAATAATTGCTTGGAATACAACTATCCAAGTAACTTCATTTTTAAATATATTTCTAAATTATCTCTCTAATTCTCCTTTTCAAAGTTTAAGTATTATTCTTTGTTTTTTTCTCCTTCTGTTTTTTATTATTTTCTATTTGTTTTTGTTTGCTTTGTTTAATTACAAAAAAACTATCCAAGTGGCGCCACTAATTTTTGCATCTGGTTTTACCAACTTAACACGTCATTTTTAACGATCATTTAGCGTATTGTTCTCGTACGTACAGTTTTTTCCCGCTCTCCGGTTATTTGCATTTTTTCATGTAAGTTTTTGCTTCATTATTCCTTTTCAAAATTATTTTTATTTGTATTTTGTTAGGATTCATTTCCTTTCATATTTTCTATATTTTTATTTTATTTTTCTTTTGGTTCCTTTCAATATTGGTATGTTTTCCTGTTATGTATAAAATTTCTGCTGAATAGGGGAAGGTAGGATCCATAAAATATATTTAACCCTAATTTTGCTGGTCCTAATTCAGCAACAGCTTTAGAAATCATAACAAGTCTTCATTTTAGTCTATTGACTCTTTTGGCTTCTTACATTTTAAAGTTCTAATTCTGTTCCATGTTATACATACGCTTAGTTAATTCTTCTATAATAGACTCTTCCATTATTTTTAAAGTGTGTTTCTTGAAATCTGGTTTAAATCTTCTTGCTTTGTTAGTGATATTAATTTGTATTGTCAATTTTATTATGCCATGTATTTCTTTCATTTTATGTTACTATATATATATATATATATATATATATATATACTGGTGTCCAAAAGTTAAGCATAATTGATAATTATGTGAATCAAGAAGGAACTGTAAATCAGAATGGCGGGAAACGTGATATGAGAGTGTAAAATGGTTATAAAATAATCAAGCAAATCAAAAGAATGATAATAATTAATTTTATTATCCAAGGTAGCAGTTTGAAAGAAAACTGAGCATAGCAAGGATTCATATTTTAAAAGAAAAAATGAAAGAAAACATTAAATAAAATACTGATGCTGCAGTTTAATAAGGCGTGTGGTCACCTCTGACAGCCAGGCACGCTGCTCAGCGATTTAACGTACTTTCTATGAGATGATGAATGAGTTGTGGGTTAAAACGGTTCCAAGCTTCTTGGAGAGCTCTCTTCAGTTCTTTAACGGAGCTTGGTGGGCGCGAAATGGCTGCAATTTGTCTCCCGAGCATATCCCACACATGCTCGATAGGATTTAAATCAGGGGATTTCGCAGGCCATGACATGCGCTGGATGTTTTCCGTTTCAAGGAAGTCATCAAACAGCACCGCTCGGTGACATGGCGCATTATCATCCATGAATATGAAGTCAGGACCGACAGCACCTCGAAACAAGAGAGCATAAGACTCAAGAACTTCGTCTCTGTATCTTTGAGCAGTTACAGACCCTCGTGTCAAAGAAATGGAGGTCTGTGCAGCCGTCCATCATGATGCCTGCCCATACCATTACTCCCCTTGATGGAAAATGATGTCTTTCCGTTATGTTTCTTGGTTCAAAGCGTGTTCCACGTTCTCTCCATATCGTAACCCGCCGATAATCACTACTCAGACTAAACCGGGACTCGTCACTGAACATCACATTAGTCCAATCTCCCACACTTCAATATTGATGTTTCAAATTCCAGTTCAAACGAGCGCGTTTATGCGCAGACGTGAGGGGAATGCAAACTGCTGGTCTTCTGGCATGCAGGCCAGCATGATTGAGTCTCCTGTAAACAGTTTGTCTCGAAATTCGTATTCCTGTGGCGACTGTGAGCACCGAACCTAGTGCTCTGGCAGTACTGAGAGTCTGACGTCGATCACTTATTACCAGATATCGGTCTTGGCTAGGGGTTGTGACTCTTGGTCGACTTGATACTGGTTGTCCGGTAAAGTCACCCGTTCTTTGAAACCTCTGCCACAGTCTTGAGATCACAGTCTGGTTTACATTCAGAATTCGAGACACTTCCGTTTGTGATCGTGAGGATTCCAGCATTCCAACGAACGATTCTTCCTTTCGTAAACATGTCCAATTGGCGTCTTTGTGCCATCATTCACCTTGTTTGATGGTTAACAACGTTCCTTCTCACAGCAGTTGCACGAAACTTGTCTGAACTGCGTATGCTGCGTGAAACGGTTTCTCCGCGTTCCGGCATGCGACGCTGTTTCACGCAGGAAGTAGTCGACTGGAAAGTTTTGTTTAAACCCAATGTTTCTTCTTCACCCAATTAATATCCGCAAGAAATTTGGAATAATTTTCCGAATATTTACTCCATGTTTTTCGCATTTTACGATTTATGCTTAACTTTTGGACACCAGTATATATATATATATATATATAAATAATATATATATATATCTATATAGAATGCAAATTTTTAACACTAGTCTTTCAGTTACATAAATACTTCCTAAAACTGAATTAAGTGTAGCCTTTTCAGTATAATGAGCATAATAGAGATTCCCAGATGGATGAGTAATAGCAATAAATAGGATCACACTTTAAAATTACATGATGCTTACTGGAAAAGGCAAACGGAATTTTAAACCACGGGTGAATGACGGGATGACATTTCAGCTGATGCCCTTTCTCAAAAATTCCCTATATAGCCAGCATGATAAGTTTGAAAATTGATAGCTTTAACATGCATGAGCTCTTACATGGATGTTCTTTAGTGGAAGTAGATCTCGAATTCACGAACCGACTAAGCGGATCACAGATTTCCGACTTGAATTTCTGTACTAAGGAGGTTCAACAGTGTCATAACAATGTTATCCAAACTGAAAATTAAACTCTTACGGGTTGTCGGAGTATATATATTTGCCTCCCTATACTAATGCGTTAAAAGCCCCGGACGTATACAGGTTGGTCCTGAATCCAGGGTGCAAACCTTAAGGTTAGATACAGGACATTGTAACAATAATTTATTGTATACGAATATATGGGCGCAAACAGGGGAAGTAAAAGAAAAGATGAAATGGAAATATTGGTTGGTTTCGTTGCCAGTAAAGGACTTTAGATGTCTATCCGCCTTTCAACATGATGCATCTAAGTGAAGGAAAGCTCCATCCGCAATTCTGCTGAAGCCTACGATTGGAGAATTTATGTATACAAAAAAAAGAATACATACATTACGTGTAAGGCCATGCAAATGCTAATGGTAGAGCTGCGCTATGAATGCATCACGTGAGGTTTCCTGATCGACACGCGTCATTCATAACTGTATGTGGTTTCAGCATGATGGTGTGCCAGCCCACTTCAGCACTGATGGGCCACTTACCTGAATGCCATGTTTTGAGTGTGATGGATTGGGCACGGCTGACCTTTCCCTTGACCACACCCCCCAAAAAATATCCCGATTTATCGAGTCTCAATTACTTTTTGGGGGACATCTGAAAGATCTTGTTTATGCGACCTCACTTGACTCTGTTGAGAATCTCGTTGCTCGAATATCCGCAGCTTCTGCACGTATGCGTCAAATACCTGGTATTTTGAACGTGTACACCAATCACTCCACCGATGTATCAATACTGGAAGATGCAATTTTGAACAGTTATTGTAAGCATTACACTTGTCAACGACGCTTTCAATAAACACTTTGTCTATCATTTTGTCTGGTTTTTTTGTGTGTGTTTGTGCCACACCACGTCATTTACGGCCATAGAATCCTACACAATAAATGATGGTTGTAATATCCTGTACCAACCCTTAAAGTTTGCACCTTAAATTAGGGTGAGTGAGTGAGTGAGTGTTGGGGTTTTGGGCGCAAGAGCCATCTGTGGCTAAACTGCGCCAAACAATCGTAAAAATATCCAAGAAAAACAATTTGATTCAAAAGGTAAAAGTTTGTTTAAAAAGGTAAAATCTCTAGTTTATAAAAAAGTCATTTTCTATTAATTCAAAAAGTAATAAAGGTTGGTGGGGAAATCTCCACCAAGTTTAATAAAGTATTATTGATAAAAGTTTTTTAAATCTTGTCATGTCGGAACTAGAACACCCTTGTAATATGTATTCCCCCCTACTACAACAAAATCAGAATTCGTTTCAAACTCATCTTCCTCCACATCGTACGTAATCATGTCTTCGTCATCAGTTGTGTATTCAGCCGGTGCTGATTTTCTTGGCTTGTGTGGAGCCATCTTTATTTCTATTTTAGGTTTTGAAAGGTTTTTGGGAGGACGCTTTTTTGTACGATATTTTGAAGCCTGGGGTGCTGTAGTTGTAGATGGTAAGCTATTGGTTGTGCAGGTTTTAGGTTCGGATACAGTAGGATTTGTCACAGTGGACAAGACTGTAAACATATTGCATGTAGAAGGGGGTAGTGTTTGTTGGGATGTAGGTAATGCAACAGAATGCAGAAGACTATTGGACGTGGAGGGAGCAGTAGTAATCATAGGAATAGGTGGCTGAGAATCTGATGAGGATGTAATAGTAACAAAAGATGTGGATGGTACGAGTTGTACCTGAGTTAATGTAGATGTTTTGGTAACTGCAGGGACTGAGGAAGATATAGTTGGCTTCGGAACGGATTTTATTGGTTTTAGCAATTTTAATGGTGGGCAAACTATTTTGCTAATATTTTCATCTGTTTGTGAGTAATTGTTAACAATTATTGTTTTAGCAGCCTGAGCGTAGGTTTGAGATGGTTGTGGGGCTATTAATTTTCGGGCTTCTGGGTAAGATATGTTATTATTTGTTTTGATTTCCTGAATTTGTTTTTCGGTTTTCCACTTAGGGGCAGAATTTGGAATCAGCTGTATGGGGTTGAGAGCAATTAATACATTTAGGCTCTAGAGTGCAATCTGTAGAGGAATGCCCTACAGATGCACACCTAGAGCACGTTAGTTGGCCACGGCAGGAAGTTTGTGAATGTCCGAACCTCTGACACTTGAAACAGCGCAGAGGATTCGGAATGTATGGACGGATTTTACAGTTTAAATAACCAACTTTTATTGTATTTGGTAGTTTTGGGCTATTGAATGTTAATATTAAATGTTTTGTAGGAATAATTGTACTATCTTTTTTAATTGTAATTCTCCTGACCTGGATAACACCCTGATAAGAAAATCCCTCAAGGATTTCTGCTACAGGGGTGGTCATCAAGTCAGTTTCAGAAATGACACCTCGACAGGAATTTAAAGATTTGTGGTGGCTGACTGTTAAAGTTGAATCTAGAAATGTTTTGGCTAACAAAAAAGATTTCGCTTGCAGTGAGGATGAAGTTTCTATTAACAAATCACCATAACGCAATTTTGGAACAGATTTTGGATTTCCACCTATTCCGTGAAGAGCCTTTTGTATGGCAAACGGAGATTTGCGTGACATTTCATTATTAGGTAAAGTTAAAATCAAAAATCGTGCATGTTTAGCAATATCGTCAATGTTTGAGTTGGGTAATACGAGGCCTTTACCCTGGCACATCAGACTTGGATCCATAAACGCAAAAGAAACTTCGTTCTGGCTTGCCTCCACCCACCACGGAGTCCAACAAGGGAGGCAGTGTGCCGGTCAACTGACAATAGTCAGGCACGGCGCTTACCTGGAGTACACCCAGAATATAGTGCTACAGCATCAGGGTGAGGATCCAACGGGTAAACCCGCCACCCCTTATCTGCAGCACTAACCCTACAGCAATGTCTCCGAAAAGACTTATCACCAGCCGATTGACAGGAGCGGGCTCACTCCTGCCACCCGTCTACAGCGAAGCGTGGGCCAAAGGGTACGCAAAAGGTATCCCCAGGACACCATTTTCCTCCTTACGGGACGCCGCACACGGCAAACATGCGGGTTGACAAACAACGGTGTTAGTAAAACACAACACTGATATCGAAAATAAAATAAAGGAACCAAATTAACGCATCTCAAAATAAAAACTAAACTGTGTTAATAGTAATATATATTAAGAATATAATAAAATTACAAAAAATAAATTTAAGATTCAAATCATGTGTATTGAAAAAAAATTTTAATCTGTGGTCTAGACGGGAAAGGAAAAAAAAAAGTCGAATGGAATGACAAGACGAAGGGTCGAAAATAGAGAAAGATCACTAGGGTACCCCGTGTTTGTGAATCCCGTGTTTACCAAAGACAGTGAACCCCTTGGGTAAAGGAAAAGATCACTAGGGCACCTCGGGATTGTGACACCCGTACTCACCTAAAGAAGGTGAGCCCCCTGAGGGGCCTTAAATTAGGGACCAACCAGTATAGGTCTTTTAAAAATGCGATTCTTATTTTCGAGCTGCTATGAGTAAAACTCTTCCGAAGACTTTGGAATGCTGCAAAAAAAAAAGTGTTTGCACACACAAAGGACTTACTTATTTCATAGAAAGTTTGCTTATTTACGCCTCCCCCCCTAATGCATCGGATACGTGGCCCTATGTGAAAAATGGGGCACTGATGAGCGAACCGCGTTACTTTTAATCGGCTGTTAAGGGTTTAAATGAATCTTTCATTTAATGTATAATTACATTATATACTCATTGATGCAATAGAATATGAAAGTATCCTACATATTCTCAAGTGAGATAAGATGTAGTAATATATATCATTATGTATATTATTCATATAAAACTCGAGGAAGAATCACAAACAAGAATTCTAAATAAAAACAAATATTCTAGTCCAGAATTGATTTTTACTGGACACATTACTGACGGATTAAAATAAACCATCCAATTATTAAGCCGAAATACACCTATCTTGTTAAGAATCTGTTACAGAAAGATTTTGGTTAATTAAATGAAAAAAATAGCCTGTTCCAGCTCCGCTCCATAGAATTGCTCCAATTGGGATCGAATGAAGAATAAAATAAATGCGAAACAAATAATCTGGAGGATTCCGTCCCGTTCTTTATTGGATCGGAATTTTCCTCAGAGAACTAAATCGGAAGAAAAAAGGTCAGAATTTTGGAAAAGAACGTTTTCAGCGATGAAGCGGTGTGGGCCAATTTAACCCAAGCGTTGGACTTACTTTACTTGCATCAGTTATTGAATGTGAGTTGAGATAAGAGAGTGCTTCTTTCAAATCTATGCATACATTCTTAGTTAATGAATTGCGAAATATCCAAGATAGGGATTATACGATTTCAGGTACATAACACTTTATAACTGCGTTTCATATACTGTCCTTGTGATCTCTAAAGGTGTGATTCGTGTATATGTGGTTCTTTTCTGAACTATTTAATCAATAAACATATATCTTTACTAATATTTTAAGGCTCATATATTTAGAACTTATTTTCGGTAGTATTTAGTCAATAAAATAATGCATTTACTAATATTTTAAGGGTCGTATATATTTAGAACTTATTTTCTGTAGTATTTAGTCATCAAACTGATGTATTTACTAATATCCTAAGGCTCGTATATTTAGAACTCATTTTCTGTAGTATTTAGTCAATAAAATGATGCATTTATTAATATTTTAAGGGTCGTATATTTAGAATTTATTTTTAGTAGTATTTAGTCAATAAAATGATGCATTTACTAATATTTTAAGGCTCGTATATTTAGAACATATTTTCTGTAGTATTTAGTCAACAAATAGATGTATTTCTTAATATCCTAAGGCGCGTATATTTAGAACTCATTTTCTGTGGTATTTAGCCAATAAACAGATGTATTTACTAAAATTCCTAAACTCGTATATTTAGAACATGTTCTAAAATATTTAGCCAACGCGCGTTTTTTTTCTTCTTCCTAATACGAAATTTTTTGTCTCATTTAAAAAAATGTGACATAACCTTATCTATGATTCTGGTTGGTTAAATATATTTGCATAATTTTCTTAAATAGTCTTATGATTTTCAACATGAATCATTAGTGGCGCATACAGAGATTTTTCAGGAGGGAAGAGGGAGAGGGTAAAAAGTCCACCATATTTGTACCATATCCCAATACAACTCCCCACATATTCCTTTCATTTTATAGAATGACAGATATTAACGAGCTTAACTATTGTTACAACAGTATTTATTTTAAAAAATTAACTATTGTTAACTTTGATAGGAATTGTCTTACGAACTATATATATAGGATTAAAATCAATTGAAAACAAGTAATATAAAAAATTAAGTCAATTCCTACTTTGAATGTATGAATAGAAAGCCTTTTATTAACGATTGGAAATCTGAATATATATATTTATATATACGGAGAGAGTGAACTAATCATAGGAATTGAAAATAAAGCCTGATTTGTCTGCATTGTTGTAATAATGCACACCCGGTTTGGATAGTTTGGCTGAAAAACCGGTTTTCGAAGCCAAATTTTCTCATTGTTTTAACAGTTACATTGTTACAACAATGGAGACGAATCTACGTTGGCGTCGAAATACGGTAATTAATTTAATTCATTAATATTTGAAAAACTGTATTAACATCAAGTGTTAACCACTACAAGTTGTAAAAAAATATTTGAACTTGATTGGATGAATAGAAAGTATCTTATTAACGATGGAAAATTTGAACAAGATAAATAAATATATATAATAAATATATAGAGAAAGAGAGAGGAGAGAATTAATAGTATAGGGATTGAAAAATAATAAAGGGCAATGGGGATGAGTCCGGATTACCTCAACCTCTCCCCCCTCCTTGATAAGTTACTATGAAATATGCATAAATCATTTACACTAATGCAGAACATATCAACTTATTTAATCAAAGAGAATCAGAATAATTTTATTATACCTTTTTCAAGTTACCACTTCAAAAGCTTTTCTTACTGAGATTAACAGCAACAAACAATTTTATAATAAACTTTTTTGATATACCATGTTTTTATACACATTCTCATACATTGTCATCTACTTCTAGGCTATGGTCCAAATTTCAGGTCTCTAGATCATCAAGAAGTTATAGTTTAAAATCAATTACAAAATTCCACCCGGAAGAAAGCGACCTAAAAAACATGGTAATAAAATATCCATTTATTCACAACTAAATGATAACATTCTCGAATCACAATGAACAATCACTAGTTATGTTTGTACAACATTTTAAAAAATACTTATTTCAATGAACATATAACCTTTGTCAAATTTCAAGGTATACAATTAACCCTTTTCAGCTCAAAAATGACACCAGAAACAAAAATAACGGTAACAAAAACGAGTTCTTAGTAAGAATAATTTACGTGTTTTAAGAAATTTACTGCCAATAAAATTATATTTAGAATTCCCTATGCTGAATGGAATGCCATCCATCACCATTAGGCGCAGATAACGAGTTGACTGATGGTGTTTGAGTGACATATTTCCATCCTCCAAGGTGATAAGAGAACATGACTGGACGACCTGGAGATTAATGGACTCTTCCATGTTGTGTCACGTCACTACTTTATAGGATGCGTGTCAGTCGTGAGAAGCATTAACATTACTTAGGAATCCAATTTGCCTAACATGTTGGGAGCTCCGAATTTCGCAGGACGGAGAGTGAAATGAATTTCCTTATAAATCTTTCAGAAACTGTGTTGTTTATAAGATATCTTTAGTGATTTTAACGAGAGCAATAAAGTTACATTTTGAAACATTTTCAACGGCTTCTCAATGTCCAATAACAATTCATCATACGTTATTGTTTCCTGAGTGTCGCATGAAGAGATCTGGGATTCTGCGTTTTAAAAATAAAGGTGTAGAAACGTAAAGGCGTTTTAGCTTTAAATCAAAAATATTTAAAATAATTAATTCGATTTGCAATTAAACAAATATTGGTGACACAAATAAAAAACATTTCAAGGGTCACTATTAATTATATTGCAATAAGGGCACATGTATATTACATTACCTTACTTACATATTATCAATTATTTTTATAAAAAAAAAAAAAATAATTGTAGGGCAGTGCTTCTCAAACATTCACGACCCAGTTTTTCATCATAATTTTCATCCCCCCTTTGTACAATAACTGTGCATTGAATTCAATAAAGTACTTTTACGTAAGCTTACAATACGAATTTCATTATAAACCGTACAGATTATCAAAATAAGTATTAAATTTTGAAGGTAATTTTGTATTTGACAAGCCCATGGAAGTATTAGCAATTATTAAACTTGTTCTTAATTTAGTATTGATAAGTTAATTATCAAATACATTAAGCAGTACCGATAGACATCTCTATAAGTATATTATATATTTGTAAATGTGTATTTCCTTTTTTATTATTTCAGAATGTATTTTGTTTTGCTTCCTTTTAGTAAATTAATAATTTTAAATAATCCCTTATTTTCAATTTTTCGATGTTCTCGTGCCCTTCTCTGGAGTTATCATACCTCTTAGGGGGTGGGCCCCACAGTTTGAGAAACGCTGAAGTAGGTCAATTTCAAAGATACACAGAATTACCAGATTTCACTTGTGTTCAATTAATTTAATGGTTTTACATTTATACTCGTATATTTTCAATTGTATGTATTTCTTTTAAAATACAGCTAATTGAAATAGTTCTGAAATATTTATATTTTTTCTAAATTTGTTTGAATATTTGTTGAAGGTGAAATGCTTACATTTACTGACTCATTTTCACCTAATACGGCTCAAAATCACGAAATCCTTCATCGTATGTTTATACTTTATCAATTTATCACTCATAAACTCAGATTTATTTGATTTTTTGGTTTCAAAATAACAAAAAATAAAACACATATAGTTAGGCATTTAAATTTTTTTGTCTTCTTATTTATAAAGAAAATTAAAAAAACAGGGTGTGCTGCTTGGACGCAACACTGAGGTAAGGGATCAAAATGTATAATACGACATGTTACGAAACTGAAATTTTCTGAAGCAATTTTGATGTAGTTTGAAGCAATTCTAACCAATATCAATTAGCTACAAGTAACACAGTCTAGTTTGTCCCGGGTGTATTCGGATTTTTGTCACTAACAATCCTCTTGGGAAAAATTGGCCTTTAATATTTAATTTATTGAAAACATTCTTTCGAAGAAGATGTGACTATGTAAATTAAGACTTGTGTATAAAGATTGAACATTCGCGTTAAAAAGAGGGAGGTTAGAGAGGCTAGACTGCTACGGCTAGCAGTGATTGATTAAACGTGATATGAGGCATGGATTCATCCGTTGCTGATTATTGTAATATTACAGTTGACGATTTGTCAATTAGGAAACAAATTAGATTAGATCGCTAAGAAATAAAAGGTATCGTCTAGACGTAAGTGATCTGTTTGTTCAAAGTCTTCTCTATCTCGTCTGTCTCTCTATTGTTTTCCATATTTTGTATTTGGTTGAATCTCTTAACTTCAGTTAATAGAATTTGTTTGTTGTTCGTATCAGAGAACAAATTGAAATTACGTTGACTATGGTTAATCTTCCTTCCGACTCACCCCCCCCCCCACACTAAGGGATGATATAACTCATCCCTTACATATTGTTAGGTGTGAGTGTGTATGGTTACGTTATAAAGTCAATTCTATGTATTTGGCGCGCGATCAACAGGTTTGCTGGCAGCAATCTTTACTAAGCTACAGAGGGTTATGCAATGAACCAATCAATTACAAAATTCATTCATGTTTCAAAATAATACTTATTGTACTCTTTTAATTAAATTGTTGTTTGGAAGAATTTATAACACTAGGCACCATTTGAGACCACATTTAATAGTAAATAATTTATTTTATTTGTATTACATATATTTGGCAAAAAAAAAAAAAAAAAGATTTCAGATTATTTCAAAATTTAGAGGTATTCCTTACGATAAAACATACTGTCAATTTTAAGCAAAACAGAATTTATTAAGAATTAAAATTTAAATATATAATTGCTTCAACTAATATCATTTATGTAAAATTTTTCTAACAAAATAAGTGGCTGAAATATAGAGGTGTTGCCGATTTCGACAGACAAATTCAGAAGGGTGATAGTGACCAGCATGGTGACTACAAATCATCATAGAGCATTGACACGCAAACTACGTTCAGTTGGTGAAAACCGTGTTATTATTAGCCGTCGGAGCTAGACGAGGAAAGTGGCCAAAAATTAATGCTTGGTATTTGAGTGCCGTCGTAGGGTTGAAGAAACCTACGCGTATACAAATTTCCCGCCCGCTACTCACCGCAGCAACTCCTTGAGAATACGGGGAGCGCTCTAAATCCCCGCATTCGTTCGGTTATTACTTTCGTCTGGTTCATCAGACTCCAGACAGCTACTAGTATCGCTATTTTCACCGACTATACTTGATTTGTGACTCAATGGTCTTTGGTAATTTGTCTTCATCCTGCTGGCTACTATCACACCTCTGAATTCGTTGGTCGAATTCGACAACCCCCACTATGCATTTTCCATTAGCGTACGTTTTGGTTATAATAACTTCGTTAAAGAAAATAAACTGCCACAAAATGCTATACGTGATAGCAGATCAGAAGCAAAATAAAGAGGTTAACTCATACAACTTAGGGAATTTAATCGTAATAAGTAATGTTACCGTATAAAATACATAATAGCTGTCAAAGTATATTTCAGTTTTAATTATTTTGTACAATTCAGGTTTTGTTATGATAGTAATAATGTTATGAAAATTTATTTAAGTGACAATTTAAGAGTTCAGAGATACTATGGCTTACTTTTTAGAAAATCATTTATTTATTTTTTTATTACTCGTCCCAATATTTACATGTTATTTTTCTTTAACAAAACACACCCGTGACACCTTTTCAAATAACCCTTTTGTAAGACAGTCGTAGGATTGTTATATTTTCGTGATGCATCTTTTTCCTCTAAAAAATCTTTCAGGAACGCACACACTCAATTACATTTCATATACATAACAATAAATGCAAATCAAAATTCCACTGGGGAGCACAAAAGATTTTGTTACAAGAATAACCATTCTATTGCGTTCAAGCATTGTAAAATTGACAAAGAAACGTTTTACTCTACGCGTATAGGACCTAATTAATACTATTATTTTAATTTGTAGTAATAAACTACACGTATCAATTCTCGAAATATTTATATTATTTGTTTTAAGTAACTATTTTACTTCTCCAAAAGTATTTAAACTTAAGCCTCTGAAATACACTGGTTTTGAATTAAATTACAAGAAATAAAGTACTGCTAATTCATGAAGGATTTAATGCAATGTCTACAAATTACCATTTTCCTTTCAATGTATTTTTATGACATTTAAAATATATTGGTAACAAAAGCCTTTCATTAAACCTTACTGTTAATTAAAAGGGATTTATTTACAATTGAGTTAATTTTTAAAATTGTGTTTTATTCAATATGTTTTGATAAAGAATAATAAATACACTAAAAATAAAGAAGCATATATGCACATGGAATTGTTAACGTTATTAAAATATTGAATGGCATTTTTCTACTTTGAGAACTGCCAATGCTCCAGATAAAGTAGAGAAAATTATGAAATTGTATGAAAATAGTTTTCACCCACAAAACCTTTTGGATTTGTAGATTTATGTTATTTGTTAAAAATTTATTGAATTTTTATATTAAATCTATTTTGAATTTGAATGACAAATTGTACTGAAAATGAATTGCATTCTTTAAAACAATGCCACTGTATTTTTTTTACCTTTGTTACTAAATAACAGTAGAAACACTTATAGTGCTATGTTGTTAAGAATTCAAAGCAAACTATAAAAATACCCTAGTCATTGTAAAAACAGCTTAAAAATGCGAAAGACTGCATTGCGGAACAATATTCTTCAATCAGAATAATTTTCGCATTAATTCTTAAGAAATTTTACCGTATTTTTAAGTTTCTTTTTTGTATTCATTTGCTTAAAATTTAATTTGGAGGCCTAATTGTATTATTTCTCGATAAGGACATACAAATTTCGTAGAACATGATCAAAGACCAAACATGTCATGGGATTCGTTTCGTTGTTACACAGGTTTTACTTTATGTGAGAATTTGGTAAAAAATTGGAAAAAAATGAAGACATTAAAAATGTAGATCAACCACTTTAAGTTTCCGTTGTGTCACGTGGCATCCATCTTTTTCTTTTCCAGTAATATGTTTTGACGGATCTATACTCATCTTTCCATAAACCTCTGGGTAACTCCTTTGAGCCAGAATTTTCAACCAGCCTTCTTCGAAGGGCAGAAAGCCTGATATGCAAATTAAGTTTAATATATATGTTATTTATTCGCGATGTTGAGCTTAGTGAATTGTGAAGGGATTAGAAGTGAAGTAATTCGGCAGTGAACATATACGTAAACAGTGTAAGAAGCTGGAAGTTGGAATACCGAGGAAGTGATTAGATTAACTATTAGGGGAAGTGTTAAAGTTCACGTGAAAGAAATAGAAGACTGCAAGAGTTCAGGTACTGTGATCTGAAATCAAGTCAATGTTTAGAAAGTTAAACTAATAGTCGTTAAATGCGTAAGCTCTTTGTAAAGTTATATTAAAGATAGAGCTGCAAGATTGAATATATTCTCCCATCGCAACCTTGTCTCTCTCCATTCTATTACTGATTAAAGTTATATTTTTTAAGTGTTGTTTGTGTCTGAGTTGAATATAGTGATAAATAAAATAATTGATATATCGATGTAATGTAACAATTGAAGTATCATCATATCGTATGATCATCTAGTTCCTCCCACACCTCTAGCCGGATCACAGGGAAGAAGGGACGTAAATTCTTTATAAAATGAAGAGAATATCTCCACTTAATAACCGTCCCTAAAGCATTTTTAAGCACCCTTCTGCTATTACTATTGCGCGTTTCACACTTTCTAATATGAAATAAATTCATTTGTCAAAAAGATATATCAAGGAAACTTTTCGTTCTGTGGTCGATTTAAATAAAGAAATCCCTCGAAGATACGTTTGGAAATAAACATATTTGTATTTTTTTTAATATCTTGAGATATAAATAAGAGTCTTACAATTGTCTTTAGATTTACAATAATTTGATCCTATTTTCTGTCATTCATTTCTATTTCTAATAGGGTTGTTTGCACCCTTAATAACTTAGTACATTCCCCGGGAGATGGTATACATTTTAGATTGGCACCATATAGGTAGAATACAAACCACCGCAAGTAGATTGAATGAACAGTTTCCTAAACAGAGAGTGGCATCTGAGAAGCTCTGTCGATGTTAAAACGTACTTTATTATAATATAATAACCGTATACGAAGGGAATATAATAAAGGGTATGTAAAAAATAATTTAATTGTATAAGAGTTTTATTTCAGTCACAAAATATGGCATTCAAAATGCGATGCCAAGAAGGAGCTTCAGGAGAACAGAAATTTCAAATTTAGAATACATTTTAATCTCATACTTCCTTTGAGAAATAAACAGCCTCATTATAAACAAGAAATGACCTTTCTTGGATAGTTTATACAGGATTGAATAAAAGTAATCTAAGTCGCATGTACCGTGACCTTCCCTGAACCATATATGCGGGATGAAAAGAAAACAGTGGACTCTTGCCCATTTTCCACCACCAATCACCTCCATTACGACCGAATGGAGAATAAAATAAATGCAAAAAGAATAATCCGAGCGATTAGAATCGGTTCTTTAGTGAATCGGCTTTGCCCCTGAGAACTGAAATACGAAAAAAATGCGAGGGCTTCGGGACCGGGCTTCACTTGAGTAATTGTGGCTTAAGACTCTTTCTAGCATAGAAAAAGGATTTATTTATACCAAATAGTCAATATTTAGTAAAGTTGGTGGTGCCTTTTTCTGCTTGTCTTTTTTTTTTTTACCATTATTGATTTATGAACTATAAAATATGTGCTTTAAAGTTAGTGCTATTTAAAGGAAACAAATATTTTGGTTGTTTTGTTTTTATTTTTTCTTTCAAAATTAATTTAAATTGTTTTTATTTTAGAAAAGGTTTAAAGTATTATAGGTCCATCACGTACAATTTGAAAAAAAAAATGTTGATGAGAATTATTAGTTATTATTGAAAAAATGTTGTGGGTGTTTGTATCAATTTCAAGATGTGAACAAGATTAGGCACTCTTACAGTGCTCCAAGATATTTATTTTTTGTAAAAAAAGTCTTGTTTTTTTATTTAGATTTATGTGCATTTTTTTTAAAAAGAATTTCTTTGAATGATTTGTTCTGTTTTTATTGTCAACCCATCCATTTAGGTTTTTAAAATAATATAAACACCCAACTCAAAATTTTTGTTTTTCAAAATATATTGCATGCATAAAAAATGCAAAATATATTGCATTATATGTGCAAAAATTATTATGATCGGGATAAAAGTTTACCACAAGAAAGATTTATTAATAGCTGTCTAGTTAATATCTATTTACACTTTTATCAATATAGCTATAAACACATATTATTTATATTGAAATATTTATAATTTTATCTTTTACGCAAAATTCAGGTTTTCTGACCGAATATAACTTTTAATTTAAACAATCTTTATTTGATTCCAACAAAACACAAGCTAATAATGGAAATTAATTAATTCACAATTAATTTTCTTTTTTGAACTGACACTTAGGTAAGGACATACTGTTTTTAGAAGTTCCAGTTTAGAATAGTAATATACATATGTCTTTTTCCAGAAATATAATTATAAATTATATTTAACGCAGCATTTTTAATTACACAAAAATTAGATAAATTAAAAAATATTACTATTTAGAATAAAAATGCCTACATATCATATAATAGCCGCCCATCCGGTATAGTGGTCACTGAAGCTGACTGCGGTGCCGTAGGGACTGGGTTGGAATCCCGGAGAAGGCATGGATGTTTGTGTTGTTATCCTTTCTTCTGTCTGTGTTGTATGCCCCGTGTTATATATTGCGTGGTGCACGGGGTTTATAAATGTTAAACAAAAAAAATATCTTATATAATAGTTATCTTTTTAAAGAAGTTTTTTATAATAGTTATCTTTTTTACATTTATGTTTAAAAATATTGTATCCTTAAAAATTGTTTCTTATTCGTTTTACAATTTTTCTGAAATTTTAATTCAATTAGAAATTATTATTTTACTGATCACAGTTTGCGAAGCATTCAATTTCATAAAAAATAAAGAATACTCATATCACTATTTAAGTTTTCAATCATAACGAAATTATTTACATAAATATACATCTTAATGATGTGAATTATAATTTTAGTTAATAGTTTACCATAATTATAGTGCCAGCTATTTAAGCCGTTATGGACTCATAAAATTTAACCGTTTTCTAAATCCTTTTACAAAAGCCAGTATGGTTTGGAAAAAACTAGCCCCAAGAAGAGTATAATTTTTTTTTCACTTCAAAACTTATCATTTAATCACTTTCTTTGTTTTCTTTTAATATTATTTAAACAACAAGTTTCATTTATATTTACTTTTTGCCCATCCAACCTTTGTTGTAATTCTCATTCTGCAGTTTGTAAAGAAGGAGAAAAAATTCAATTTTCATTAAACCTGTCTTATCCATTTCTTTTACCATGTTTAAAAGAGAATGAGCCACATGAACCAGCTTTGAATGAACATTATGGGAAAGTCATTTGACAAAAATCCGTAAAATAATAGTCTGAGGATGGATAATGAATTGTTTTGGAATAAACGGATGATACGTAAAGTAATTCGATTATTTCAAAATTTTGCTTGAAATTTTCTGTATCCAGAGACCATTAATGATTATATTTTTCTGGCAAGCAAGCATTAAACTTTTTTATCTTACATATTCTACAGATTGTAAGCACCCTTTTAAGCAGATATTTGGTGACTATTTATAAAACAAGCAAGCAATAATATTTTATTTTAAAATTGGCTTACAAATGTATAGTAAACAAAAAACTGTGCAGCGACATTTTTTTAAAAAAAATTATATAATAAACCTGAATATAAAAAGGCAACATATATATTTTGTAAACCATACTGCCAAATGGATGATATAAATTGTCCTATCATTGACATTTATCGGATAACAAAATATTATTATAGCATTTAAATAGTCTTATTATTGACTATAGAATCTAGAATTCTCTTGAAAGAAATAATAACAGATTTTGTAAAATAAAAAGTCAATGAATAAAAAATTTTACAATTTTTTTTTTACATATTAACCTTATACCAAAGATTATTCTCCACAAAGACTGCTAATCGTTTCCTCCAAAACCTCTAATTAGCCTTGTGGTTAAACTCTTCATCAAGAATTCACTACAGGTTATCAAAGCGATCTTCTTAAGCATGAGATATTTATAAGGATCCCGCAAAAATTGATATGTAAAAATCAGTATTCATTTTAAAGCAGTGTCATTCAAACCAATTAATTAGGTTATCAATCAAATACTCTTTAGTACATTAAGTTTCATTTTTATATATATAGTTTACTATTAATATTTTAAAAATTTAATTGAAATGAGTAATTACAGTTTGATTTCAATACCTAATAAAAATTATGAGATCCAATCAGATTTTTTTTCATTTTCTACTTGAATTAACAGTGTTAAATATCAGTAGGAAATACACTAACCATTTATAAAGTAAAAAATTAAAAATAAATAGAAATCAATTAAAATTTTCGGTTAAAGTGTACATTAGGGACTTGGATTTTGTGATTTTTATCCAGATGTCGTAGATAGCTTGGCTATGGAATCCGGTCACTAAAAACACCTATCACTAAATGAAGTAGATTGGTGAACTAACTTGGTTGCCAAAAGAAATTTACATCGCGAACGGCCCCTCTAATTTTCATTTTAAACAAATATTCATTTAGTTTAAATGATACGACTCGGTCACTTACGCTTTTTAAACAAAAGAATATAATCTTTAAACTACCAATATAAAACAATTTAAAAAAAGAAATCGCGTAAAATAGTGGCATATTTAATTGATACTTTTGTTAGTAATTACACAACTATTATAGAACAAAACACTCTTTTTGACAACCACCTCTTCAAATATCAATTACAATCTCAATTCTTTAGTGAGGAAATTGACCACTACCTTCTGAAAGATGCATTGCACAGATTTCTCATTATTTCTCGCGCATTAACCTTTTCTATCACTACGCTGGCAGAGGTAACATTTTGTTGATGATGGGTGTTTTAACCGAACACTATTTGAAGATTTCCTAATTATTTTCCCCAGATCAAGTAGAAACTAATTTCTAAAAGTTCTCCTAACTTCTCTCTTTGCAAAGAGATAAAGCAGAGGGGTTGGAACTTCAATTTGTCATTAGGGGTTCCCAATTAAGATGCATCTCCTGTATTTAGGAAAGAAAGGCTAGAAATCGGGAAGGGTCGTTTTCAACTACCCTAGAGGTCATTTACTTGATCAGGGAGCAAAACATGGTACAAACCAACTCAATAAAAATGTAGTCACTTACCTGTTGTAACTTTGAAAACTGATACTTCCATGAAGAATTCCTCTTTATTGATGTCTGGCACCTAAAATTGGTAAATAAAATATAATTAGTATATCAAAATCAAATATTGTTAAGCATGCGTATGAGAAGTAATTACTCTCTTTTCAACCCTATATTTGTTTTTTTAATGGGTTGACTACTGGGCGAGTGAAGAAAAGTTGATAGCTGATGTCAAGGAGTAGGAGATTGTATTCAAAAGCCAGTATACTTTTAAGACATGTCTCAAAAGTAATTAATATAAAATATCAGTATATGCATGATTCTGATTGTTAAGGCAACAGTAAACAATTAAAATATGGAAAATTGACCAAAACATCGAAAAGATATTTTTGACTTATTTTAATGTTATATTAGTAATGAAGTGGCGCATATCCGGACGATTGATCCCGCGACCTTCGGATTTGCTTACACGTAACATACCAATAGACCAAAATGATCACTTCAGTCTAGAGACTACTACTGGCTTATATAGGAATCGCTACACACTTTTCCACCAGTGAGCCGGTGATAGGCGAACGAATGATATAGTTGTTATGGCGAGCGTGTGAGTTGTTGCTGTTGATTGGTGATGCTCCTGCCAAGTGAGTCTGACGAATTTGGTTGCTGCTTCAAGTGAGTCTGAAGACTTTGTCTGGCTGTCTCAAGTGAGTTTGTTGCCCTTTTTTGGGGTAGAGTGCACCAAGACTGTTGCAACGATTTCGCGGTTTCTTTGCTCAGCCAGGGTCATCAAATGAAGTGGCGCGCATCCAGAGCACAGAACCTGTGACTTTTGGTTCAGTAAGCACGTGACATACCGCTAGACCAAAATGATCACTTCAGTCTGTAATGTGTGTATGTTCCTACTTCCCTCTAATTCCCCTTGTCTACTCTCGGACTCGGCTAGATGTGTGGGGAGAACTAAATAATCAGTCGACATGATTCAATCTAATTATTTTATTGTCACGAAATATCAATCAAGCACAAAAATAATCCAATTAAGATTGTTGATCAAAATTAAGAACGCGAAGTTAGTCGGGTATAATAATTACGGACCCTCAACTGATTTCTACGATATATTATACAGGCTCTATTTCAACTCAGTCCCGCACTACAAGTTATCCTCTAACTTCAATTTAAATAATGCTTAATAATACCTGTACTCTTGTAAAGTCGAAGTCCTACTGTTGAGGCCTTGAATACTTATGCTTGACGAGATCAAATCCGATTCTCACTGGGAAATGTTCAATATACACTTTTATAAACTTAGTTCTGCATTGCAATAAATCACGATCCTCCACTCACAAACCCTCAAAACTCGCAAATACAGAATTTCTATAATAAACTTAATTTGCCTAATCACGTTTTCTTAACTTATCTGAAAGTTGGTCGAGAAAAATATTTCCCTAAAAGAATTCCCGAGGAGTTAGTGGAAGGAACCTTATAGATCCGTCGCAAGTCTGGATGCTGGTTACTGGCTTATATAGGAACCGCTACAGCTTCTCTATCAAACGGAAGAAATTTTTTGTTTTTATCCATTTTTTACTGAGTTATGGTGTAGTTCTGATTTAGCCATCCTTTACTACGCCTCTTTGTTTGCATTCTAATATCGTGTTAATAAAGCTGTCTTGTTATTTGACATGGAGAATTTTATTTACTGTAAACAAAGTCCCGCTAATTTTTATTTTTAAATGTTAATTTATTAAGTTCAGGAGGGCAACAATTTGCTTTAAGTGTCTGAAACCTAAATTAGCATTGTTTGTATGCAATTCGTTAAAACTTGCGTTTGTATTTTTTGTTCAATTTTATTCAAATTTTACATTAATTTTACCAAAACAAAAAGTTATTTTCAGAACTAAAGCACATTTTAAATTGCATTCGTTGTTTAAAGTAATTAGCAGGGAACATATCATCGAGATATAGAAATACTAAACGTCGTCCTACTAAAAAGGAGAAAAATGCTGTCCAAAAATAGAAAGAAACAATGGCAGAAATCTTCTGAAACTGTTGATAAAAAGCAGAAAAATACTATGATATTGCAGCAAGATCAATTATCTGACCCAAGTACATCTTCCTAACCAGAGACAAGCTATATTTTCACCCAAAAGTTTGTGTCTCCTTAACTATTGTTGAATGTTCCTTGCAAATACTGTGTAAACTATGCCCTTGTTATAAAACAACACCATTCTATGGAGTATTCTATAAAGATGGAACTTTTATATGTGAATCATGTCATGAAAGCCATGGAAGTGTGTATTGAAGTTACTAAGATGAGGACAAAAATTCACACGATATGAACAGCAAGTTGGTGAGTGCCTTCCTATCCACAGCCAAACAGCATGCTGCTTTGGAAAATTTTTTATCTGCGCTTATTTTCCTTATATGAGAAGGTTAATACATGATTATGTTTTGACATGCGATACTTGCCAAAAAGTGAATTATAAGAACGCGTTACCGGCCGGTCATCTAATACCAATTATAACTAATTATCCAAATGAAATAGTTTCATTAGATTTGTTAGGCCCCTACCCAGCATCGAAACCTGAACGATACAGGTATATTTTAGTGATAACGCATCACTTTACGAAGTGGTTGGAAATAATACCCCTTAGAAAGGTGTCCGCAAAAATAATCGCCGGTACCCCGTTCGAAAAACTATATTTCGCGATATGGAACTTCAATTAAACTAATTAACGACAACGGTCCCCAATTTATATCCGAAGTTTTTGAGCATTTAAGTAATAGATTAGATATAAAGCATGTCAAAACAGTTGTGTATAGACCTCAGTCAAACAGAACGGAACAAGTTAATCACGATTTATTACAAATGATTGCTTCTTTTGTAAATCAAAATCATGAGACCTGGGACAAGTTTCTAAGCGTATGCATTAAGAACGGCAGTTCACGAAACCACTGGAAAAACTCCAGCAGAATTATTTTGGGTAGGAAACTTATCACCCCGTTTCCAAAACTTGTGATGGTGACGGTGGAGCAGAATTTGTGGTTAGGAATATAGAAAAGGTGTTTGAGGAAGCTAGGCAGAATACTAAGAAAAAGCATGAAAAGTGGACGAAGTATTACAATAAGAGGAGACGCGAAGTTAACATTAAGGTCGATGATTTAGTGTTGGTTGAAACTCATCCTATAAGCTGTGCCAGTAAAAGGTGGTAACAAAATTCTGTCCCAAATTCGAAAGTCCTTATAGAGTCGGAAGTGTTAAATACAATAATGTTGGAATTTGGAAGGCAGGTAGAAGAACTACAGTTAATATAGACCAAGTGCGAATTTACCATCAGAGAAAAAGTGATGAAGGTAGATTGTACATTTAGCAGAGGATCCGAGTATCAGTCGAGTAGCTTTGAGGATAGTCGATATGGGTTAGATAGGTCACAGGGCTTTAGGAGTAATGAGTCGGGTGGAAGACAGATACAGGAGAGGAAACAGAATACAAGTGTAGGGAATAAAAATAATTAGAGAGAGATAAAGGAGAGCTAAAACGAGCTGACCAAAAGGCGGTGTAAGCGTGCGATCCCAGAAACACTGTCAGAAAGGACAGAACAGAAAAGAAGGAAGAACCAACACATAAGGAGGTGGAAAAGAGAGACGCCTGTCAGATGGGCCGAGGAGGAACAGAAAATCCATACACAGAGAGATCAACAAGCGAAGGCTCCCGTCCTCCATCGCGCCGACTGAACAGGTAGGGGAAAAAAACGAATAGAAGATCACCACGGTAGACAAGTTCCAGAAGGAGATCGTCAGCAGCCAGAGGAAGAAAGGCTACTTCGGCCAAGGTGAAGACAATAGAGTTCCACCCCACGCAATTCCAGAGACGGAAGAGGAGTTCATGGGAAAGCCGGGTACAGATCGCCAGTAGAAACATTGCCAGACCAGGAAGGATCAATCCGATCTAGAAGAGATCAAGCAGGGCGAGCTCATCACTATAATCTACGAAGGCGCCGACAGTACAGACCATGTCGCCAGGAGCCAGAGGAGAGTCTACGAAGCAGAAGGTTGGAGGTGCAGATTGGAGTCATCAGAGAAAGGAGAAGAACAAGATATTAGCCAGGTTGTATTGTTTCATTTATATTTTTATTGACAGGCAGTCAGGTGAATTTTTGCAAGAAGCAAGTCTTGTTTTGTTAAAGATGACTAAGTGCAAAAGTCACACTACGTTGAGTGAAAAATGAACTTTTGTATACCTAAATATATTCTAAATTTTGGGAAGCATATGTATGTTTACATTTGTTTCCTACATGGGAAAACATGGCTAAGGGTGCGAGAATTCCTTGTATTGTTTGTTTATATTTTGAATGTTTTAAAAATTGTACATAATTGTGTATGTATCGGCATATTGATGTGTCTATTAGTATATATCTGGTTTTTGGGCACGGCGTAGATAGGAAATTAACCATAACACTAATAGCGCTGCGCGATTGGAATGGGAGTTTTTCTTAAACCAGATGAAATTTGTAAAGTAATTGACAATTTAAATATGTGGGAATTCAATGTTGTTGTGTTGTACGTCCACTGATCCAGTTCTCATTTCAAGGTGGTTGACCCTGATGTTTTGAAGATTTTGTGTAGAAGAACAAAAATATATAACTCAAGATATGTTTAAAATGTTTAAGCTTTACGGGTTGTGTACGGCCGGGTTTTTACCTCCAGTGGGAGGTTTTTCCTTGGTTCTCGCCCAAATGGAGTACACCTTATATAATGAGTGTAAAAGAAAAAACAGGGGAGTGATAAAGTCTATTAAGTTAGTAGTTTTGAGTGTTTTTTAGCGTATTGTTATGTAAAAGTTAATGCTAAACTCAAGTTTAAGATTTCTAGTTAGTTTATGACTTAAATTTTTCAACGTAATGTATATCAAAGCCATTAAGACCCTTTTATAAATCACGTTTTTTTTTCTTGGAGGGGGCTGGGACGGGGCTATTCGTGAGATTTCCGAACTAATCCTCTTGGGAAACTTTGGGGGCAGCATTTATACTATTTCACAGCCTTTTCAGGAAAAGCACGAGATAGATATATGTTAATTAGTTCAACTATATAAAGTATATATATATAGGTTTTGTAAATGTAAGGGGAGAAGGAGCTGCCAAGCTGTCAAGTAAGTTGTATATCGGAGAATTACTTCACGAACTTAGCGCGCGTTTAAAAAGTATAAATTATAAAAGTAAATTATTAGTTTGAAGATTAAAATAGTAAAATCAGTACTGACCTGAGGTTAGTTAGTGATCGTTCTCCTTGTCTATTTCTGGTAGTCGGGTTTACTTAGAACTGAGTATTAGGATTAATCGACGTTTTAGGAATCACTCCTAGGTTTCTTCTTATTGTTAAACTTGTGTTTGTTTAAGTGTTTATCAGACTTGAATAAACATATTTGTTATTATGGCGTTTGTTGGTGATACTATGTTTCCTCCCACACTTAGAGACGCGCCGGGCAGAGTGAGCGGGGTCCCAGGAAGGACACCGCCACCATAAACGTAAACGTGAAAAACAAAGAGGTGAAGGAAAAAATGCTCGAAATGTCACGTCAAGCAGCTAAAGAAGCTCACATGAATGTTCAAGCTTCTCTAAAGTATAAGGAAATCATTGATATAGGAGTGTGTCATATGACGGTAGAGGTTAAAGTGTAGTATAGGGCGATGTCAATTTCTTTTGGCGATCAAAGTGGATCGCCAAGCTACTTCACTTAGCGATAAATGTCCGGAAGCCAGAATGAATTCGTTACCTCAGCATAATATCTGTATAAAAATCGCCAAATCCAAGGAAAAATAGCCAAATCCAAAACATATGCTACATATACAACATATACTTATCTTTAACCGACGATACTTAGGAAAAGCGAGGACATACATCTAACCTAGTATTTGGAATAATCATCGATGTCTTTAGTGGACTTGTCCTTGATTTAAAGTATTGTCGAAATACTGTCAGAATTGTGTTGTTACTGGTCAAGATATGGGAGTCGATAGTGTAGAGTTTTACATATAGCAAAAGGGACATGCGGTTTAGTGTGACAAAAATTTAGATCAGAGGTTCCCAAACTTTTTTGCCTCATAGACCCCTTGCGACGTTTTTAGGTTTTAAGTAGACCCCCTATACTTATCTAATATTGAGTTTTTTTTAAATTCATCAACATAAATGTCTTTTTGACAGCTGCTATAGAGTTGCTTACTTTAAAAGATTTAAATTTCTTGCTGTAGGGATGTATAGTGTTTAAAACTTAAGACACAGATGTTAATTAATCGAATTAAAATTTAATTAATATATAAAATAACTATTACATATAATAACGGAGCAACAAACAAATGCTTTTAATAGGGTAGAAGAATCTGCTGCTTCATACATTACGGTGATTCCGAAATTACTGATATCCGTTTCAAATCTTCGTCACTGCCTATTTCGATGAGTTGTTCTTGTATTTTGACATTAGTAATTTTTTCAATGTGACCATAATAGTTGATTACCTTCTGTTGTATAGTCAAAACATTCTCAAAACCCAGTTTCAAAATCTGAATGAAGGGCATTTAAATGTTGAACGTAGGTTAAAACATAATTTTCCTGGCAGATTGCCTAGGACAAATTACTGAAAAAATTCTCAGGACGTCTGATATTGTACTCCTTAGCTTAATTTTAGCAAGGAACGCTAAAATGATGGTCCTTGTCAACCTCACTAAATTAAGCAAGTAAATCTGTTAAATAGGTAAATTTGTTTTGCATTTCATTAAACTTCCTTTTAAATTTAAAGTCATGATTTGGTTTGGAGAGAGGCATTATCGTAGACCCAATTTACACCTCATGCCCCCCCCTATTATTTTTTCACTGACGTGGACCCCTTACAGGTGGTCATAGACTCCTGGGGGGTCGATATAGACCACTTAGGGAATCACTGATTTAGATGAAACTTCTGGAGCCATGGAGATGCATGCTGCACTAATTATGTGGAGACGGTCAATTAGTGATTGTCAAATGAGATTTTTTTCCATACTGAGTGATGGCAACTGAAAAAGCTTTAATTTGTCAGAAAATAAAATATATGTTTTTGGTGTAAAAATCGAAAAGTAAGAGTGCTGAATCCTATTGCGAAGAGGCTAGACACATCGTTAAGTAACAAAGTAAAAGAGTGGAAGGTGGAAAAGGTGACTCTTGGTGGGCGTAAGCAGGAAAACCTTACAGGAAAAAACATCACAAAGTTGCAAAATTATTACAAAAAGGCAGTAAAAGATAATGTTCCCAACACCAAAGAAATAAAAATTTCTATATCTGCCAGCCTAATTCATTGCTCGTAAACATCGTAATATTTTTATAAAAATTACAATAGCCAAAGGTAAAACCCCAGGGTCATCTAGTTCCATGAGAATTTGCATGTGTGTGTTGCAATAGGTAGTGGAAAAAGTTATGGCGGTTTACATATATAAGCGTTTAGCTTCAGACACCATTCTTGAGAGATGCGTAGTAGGCATCAAGCAAAATTCAAATGAAAGTCCGCATAGCTACATTTGGCGAAAATGCCCAAAAGAGGTAGTCGTCTCCAAAAAAAGGCTGGAAATAGCAGTAAAAGATGCCATCGAAAAGCATAAATTAGGCTACGTGAAATCTCTTGAATCTAAAGAGGACTCATGCCTAAATGGCAGTTTTTCTATGACTTTTGCTGAAAGACAAGATTAGCGATACATTTCTCAAAACATTTCTACTAAAAATGAGAAAAGGAAATGAAATACTACTACTATAGATGCAGCCTTTAGTACCAGTGACTTTTAATTTTTTTTTTAGTCTGACTTATCAAAACAGTTTTGTGTTTATATGTAGTAGAATTTGTGTGTGTATTACAGTTTTGAATTTTTTGCAATTTAAACGTATTGAAATACTTTACTTTTACTAATTGTGATTATTGAAATACGTAATACATTATCTGGTTGATGAAATAATTATGAAATACATGCTGCTCATATTTACTTTAGATATTATTAGGAAGTTCTAGTGAGTGAGTGAGTGAATGTAGGGTTTAATGGCGCAAGAGCCGATTTCGGCTAAGCTGCGCCAATCAATTGTTAAAATATTAAAAATCCATTTAAAATACTCAAACATAGTTAAAAGCTCACAGAAATAAGCAACAATTAGATTTTGGTGGGGGACAGCCCACCAAGTCAGACAAGTTTAAAACATTTGAGGAAAAAAAATCAAAATATTTCATATTCAAAAAAATTGCTAATAACAAGTTTTTGGTGGGGATTACCCCTACCAAGTCCGATAAGTATGATTCAATCGCGCCCCTTCCGGTGCTTGGTCGGAGTTAAATATTTTTTTTCCATAACTTCTGCTTCTTCTGCTTCAACATCATATATGAGCATGTCATTTTCTTCTTCTTCTTCGGAAGCCTGCACTGGAGAACTCTTTATCGGTATGTGTGGTGCCATTTTTATATACATAGCTGTTTCGTTTATTTTTTGTAGTAGCTTTTTCGTTCTTGCTCGAGATTTTGTATGTTTACTTTTTGAATATTGTATTATACCTGCAGAAGGGAGTCGAGTACGGGAGTTGGATGAGGAAGCAGATATATTTGATGAAGTTTCCATAGGGCTGAATATAGGGTTGGTGGTTGAAAGTATTGCAGCAGAAATGGGAATTGGTGGCTGAGGCTCTGACACTGTAGTGGCTATTGAAGAGGTAGAGGGCAAGAGGTGTGCCTGGGCTGAAGATGATGTGAAAACAGCAGGAGTGGATGTTGGTATATCTGGTTTTGGGAGGGATGAAATTGGTTTAAGTAAATTTAAAGGTGGGCATTTTATTTTTGTTATATTTTCATCGGTTTGTGTAGAATTATTTACAGTAGAGGGTTTGGCAACTTGAGCATAAGTTTGAGGTAATTGTGGAACTATTAATTTACGTGCTTCTGGATATGAAATATTTTTATTTGTTTTGCTTTCCTGTATCTGCTTCTCTATTTTCCATTTAGGACATAATTTAGAATCCGATGAATGGGGCTGGGAGCAGTTTATACATTTCGGCTCTAGATTGCAATCTGAGGAAGCATGTCAACAGATGCACATCTAGAGCACGTCAGTTGTCCACGGCAGAAAGTTTGTGTATGTCCGAACCTCTGACACTTAAAACAGCGCAGAGGATTCGGAATATACGGACGTATTTTGCAGTTAAGGTATCCAGCTTTTATAGAACCAGGAAGATTAGGGCTATTGAAAGTTAAAATCAAGTGTTTCGTAGGAATAATTGTTGCATCTTTTTTAATTGTAATTCTTCTGACCTGAATTACACCCTAGTCAGAATATCCATCAAGGATTTCTGCTTCAGGGGTGGTCAACAGGTCAGGTTCAGAAATGACACCGCGGCTGGAGTTAAGAGATTTGTGAGGACTCACTGTCAAAGGGGATTCTAAAAAGGTTGTTGCCAACAAAAAAGATTTTTTTGCAAAGCAGAGGAAGTTTCAACCAGTAGGTCACCAGAACGTAATTTTTTCACGGATTTAGGTTCTCCACCTATTCCTTGAATAGCGTTCTGGATTGCAAAAGGAGATTTTCTGGACATTTCGTTATTTTGTAAAGATAAAATTAAAAATCTAGTGTAGGTAGAAATTTTGTCTACGTTAAGAGTGGGTAAAACGAGGCCTTTACCCGGGCACGAAATTTCAGGATCCATGAAAGAGAGATGGTATTCATCCTGGTGTGGCTCCACCCACCACGGAGTCCAACAAGGGAGGCAGTGTGCTGGTCATCTGGCAAAAACCGGGCACGGCGCTTACCTGGAGTACACCCAGAATATAGTGCTACAGCATCAGGGCGAGGATCCAACGGGTAAACCCGGCACCCCTTGTCTGCAGCACTAACCCTACAGCAATGTCTCCGAAAAGACTTATCACCAGCCGATTGACAGGAGCGGGCTCACTCCTGCCACCCGTCTACAGCGAAGCGTGGGCCAAAGGGAACGCAAAAGGTATCCCCAGGACACCATTTTCCTCCTTACGGGACGCCGCACACGGCAAACATGCGGGTCGAAAAACCAACGTTGTTAGTAAGAAAACAAAGAAATAATACGAACATTAAAATAAATTGTCGGGAAAAAAATATTAAACGAATTTAACGCAATACAAAACGAAAAATATAGTATTATTAATGAATATTTTGAGTAATCTAATAAAAAATTAATCAATAATTTTGTACATGTGAATTTCAAAAATTGTCTGTAGTCTAGACGGGAAAAGAAGAAAAGGGAAAATTGAATGACAAGAGGGTCGAAAATAGAGAAGGATCACTAGGGTACTCCGGGTTCGTCACACCCGAGTTTACCAAAGACAGTAAACCCCTTGAGAAAAGAAAAAGATCACTAGGGTACCTCGGATTGTGACACCCGTACTCACCTAAGAAGGTGAGCCCCTGAGGGGATTAGGAAGTTCTAGCTTACTTTTCAATTTTTATCACTATATATACCACGTGTCATTGTGACTGTTACAAAAAATATCGCAGAATAATACATGTATATATATATATATTTTGCACCTATATCTTATATTTATATAATATTTATGTTTTTTTTTACTTTAAAATTTATACTTATATCTTCAATAATTTAAAATAAAATTAAGGTATTTTCCATTAAAATAAAAATAGCAGTTTTTTTCAAAATAAAAATTTTTTTCTCAAAACCAAAATTCAAAATGTTCCATGCGTTGCATTTGTTGGATTATAACAAAACTTTCCAATATATTCATCTAATACGTAATTATAACTTCTTGGATGCATTGTAGCATTAGTGTGGTAGGGTGAAAGAAGAAATGAAAGAAGTTTTTTATGTATAAAGTCAATAAAATTCTTGAAAAATTCATATAAAAAATTAGCGTTTATCCATATTACGTAAATTATCCTATAAAACATTACATTGTATGCATTAATTTGTAAAGAATTGCTTAAAAAGTTAAAAATATGAAATTTCAAAAAAAAATTTTTTTAATATAATGTTTTAAAATTTGAAATTCTTGTTAAATTTTTCTTTAAATTTTAAGTTTTTTATTAACTATTCATTTTATTTTCACGAAATTGTTTATATGGTTTTAGTTATAGCATAAATATAGGCAGCAAAATTTGCAGCATGTTTGTAACAAATTTTTAAAAAATTAAGCAAGTCTTACAGTAATCACATATGATGTGTAACATCTGACATGTTATCGTGATAAATACGCAATAGTAAATTAAATCCTGAAAAAACTGAATAATTTTCTATCAAATAATTATATCTTTAATGAAACTTTTATTTAATTAACACAAGGAGTAATGCAATTTTTTATCAAAAATAATTATTCTTATTCAATTTGGAGAAGAGTGGAGACAATAGGCTTATAACTAAAATATGACACATATACTTGTAATTTCAAAGTATTTAAAAACCGTTGAAAAGCAGCGTCAATAACGGTACCACTATTAGTTGTCGAAACATTTCGATTTGTGTTCATTTCGAGCTTGAGTTCATCATTCAAAAACGCTATGTCGGCTCAGCTTTTGGCAAATTGAAGTTAACGTTAAAATCACCACTCAATAAAATCATAGGAAGTGAGTGATAGTTTTTTTTTTAAAAAAAAGAGAAGAACCACCTTCAGTATATGGTAAAATTACAAAAATGCTGGAAATCTTCAATATTTTGAACCGTTTGATTCGGAGAATTTTATACGACAACCAAAATCCCTGTCCTCATATTTCATATACAACGAGCCCTGAGACTGACAATTGAGCGTAAGAATCGCAAGTTTGTCCTGGATGAAGTCTAATAAGACTTGATGGTATATGCGAAGTTTATTTAGAGTCAAGAAAATGAAACCGACTTTTTGAATTGAAATTTTTTGAAATGATAAGTTTAACAATATAAAAAAAGGCTGGCAGCTTGATGGCAACTAGAGGTGGACCCTGTGCGAGGGTAGCGATGAGGCACCCCAAAGCGCACTGATAGGTCATATCAAAAAGTGCGAGCTTCCCCGATTTCCTGTTACACATTTCCGTCCCGTTTCCCGAAATCACTCCTACTAATATCCAGCAACCGAGAGGGAAGATGTTACACATAAAAAAAAATTACTGTAGCCTTAATGTTTTAACACTTTTCTCAAACAATAGTTTGATTACGTGAAAGGCAATGCTGACACATTTATTTCCAGAGTGCCACATTACGCGTTAGAACGTGATAAGTAAAAATAATCGAATTAAGAAAAATAAATATGAATAAGCATTATTTATATATTAAACTGTATTATAAACTCATATTAATAAGTTATTAATTCTATAACGTTATTTGTATTCAGCTTTACGTATTGTGAGCAACAGCAGCAAAACGTTTCAAAAACTTTGCAGATACATATGACTTTAAATATCTGTAATATAGTCTAGATTGTAAGCAATATACCGTTTGAATCACCACGGCTAGACATGGAAATGATTTTATAACGTACTCCTTGTTATGATTATGTAACTACTATGATTATACAACGGCCACCTACGACATATGGCTCACTGTTCAATTCGTAGTGGTATTCTGCACTAATCTACAAATTTGTCAATATTTGAGTATAGGGAAGTTGATAAATTTATAATGGACGTTATTTGGCTAACATGTATAGAATTATGGAAATTTACGGAATTACGAAAAAATCTGAAAGATAAATCCAAAAGTAAATTTTTGCAGTTATATTGTAAATTATTGAATGCCGTTTCTGAAGAGTTTTAATTGTTGGAAGAGAGAAAATTCCATGTAACAAGTCTGCTTTCCGCGCTTATGGTTCTGCATATCTAAGTAAAACATCTTTACTGATATGAAAAATATTTCGAGTATCAATTCGATCCGATAACTCCTCCAATATCTTTGCAAATTCATTATCCGTTAATATATTTTTTTTCACATTTTTCATTTCTTCCAAACTTGTACAAACAGAGACAATAGTTCTACCATGCCTTCAACTGATGTTATAAGATTATATTTTCAATAAGTAATACATTAATAAATTATCAGCCCTATATATTAACGGTAAGTTTATAGTCTTCATTTCATTCCAATACCAACTAAATTATACACCCACAACGTAGCGCTGATTTATATGAAGAATAAAGAATGAAGCGTAGTTTTTCCACACCAGAACTATTGGCACAGTCAAATGAAATATTGCTCCACACTACGTGCGTTATAAGAAACTCTTGATTCTAGAATGAAATGGATTAAGTACGAATTAAAATTGTGTGCCACCCATTTCAAATATGTTTCATACTTATAAATTTTCAATATTGCATTGCTTGCTATATTGTGGATGCTTCAGTTCAATGTTCAAGCAGTTTGATAACAGTAGTAGTTCCTTTTTTTATTTTTCCAAAGAGGAATTTGCTGATATTAGAACCATATTTTTTTAAAGCCTTAGATTTACTTTCGTGTAGTTAAAGTTTATATAAAATATAAATTCGTTGAAATTTAATTTCCTTTATACATTAGAACCATAATATCAAGATTTTTAGACTCCTTTACAAGCAGTATGCACATTACCAATAGATAAAGTGATGAATAACGTTGTGGTTAAAAGCTACCCAAGCACTATTGGAAATGAGACTCATAAGACGTTTGAAGTGGAAGACACGTGACGCAAATATGACCATTCTCAACTACAGCAGATTTATATATATAGTAACATCTTAACCTCTCCAGATTTTATGTTTCAAGTTGTGGGGGTGGTGACCTATTTGGCACCTCTCTATCACCGTCTTGCCTACCTAAACCTGTGGGGGGAAAGAAAGCACCCCCAGCAACTTCCATGATGACTATTATTTTATTTCTCTTCAAACAAACTTAAGCAATCACAAGTGAAACTACAAAAGGAATAGTGAGCAATCTAATCTTATGCATAATTAAGTAAACACGACTAAGTGAACTCGACAAATAGAACAAGCGCTACTGATCCGATAACTAAATCTGATTCAATCTATCTTAGATCCTCAATCTAATAATTTAACCTCTTAGCAACTATTTCCTTAACTCGCGCTATGTTTGTGAAATACTCAATGAAATATTCTAATATTCACACCTGCGTATCACCACAACAGCTCCCCGGCTCCTTCTATCTTACATCTACAAAACCTATAGACTTTATATAGTCAAACTAATTTAAATATCAGGGTTTCTTCTAGAGAGGCTGTGAATTAATGCGAATGGTAGCCCCAAAGTTTCCCCAAGAGGGTTAGTGGAAAAATGACGCGTTTAGATCTGTCACAAAGTTTCATAAGACTCTGTGGGGTGTTGGTCTAATCGGCACCCCTCTCTCTCCGTCCTGCGCTGCTAAAGGTGTGGGGTGAAACAAAGCATCACCAACAACTTCCATATTAACGATTTGTTTTATTTATCCTTTAAACACACACTTTAAAAATCACAAGTGAAACTACAAAAGGAAACCTAGGAGGGATATATAGCGTTATCTGATCTTAATACCCAACTCTAAGTAAACCCGACTACGTGAACTAGGTAAGGAGAACAAGCGCTAATGAACCGATAACTAATTCTAATTCTGCTATCTTAAATTCTCAATCTAATAATTTAATCTCTTAACAATTACTTCCTTAACTCGCACTAGGTTTGTGAATGAAATATTCCAATATTCACACTTACGTAACAGCTCCCCGGCTACTCTGTCTTATATCTACAAAACTTATATATATAGACTTTATATAGTCAAACTAATTTAAATATCACGGGTTCTTCTTGAAAGGCTGTGAATTAATGTGAATGCCAGCCCCAAAGTTTCCCCAAGAGGATTAGTATTAAAAATGTCGTGAATAGATTCGTCACAACTCTAAGACTACGATTACAGTGGAAAAACACAAAGGCCATGTGCTCGCAAAAATATCAACGAACCTTCCATCCTAACAATATCACATGAACAGCAGCATTCTTTCTTTCCCTACATGACTTAATAGAAAATCCACCATCTTAATAGTTCAGAGATCACGTGCCATTGATGCCATTTACTACCTGCGCATGCATTCAAGGGCTGCAGTGTGATGAACCCGGTGTCATTCATCACTTTCCAGACCGAGATAACGAGTTGAGCGATGGTGTCTGACGGACGGCTTTCCATCCTCGGCTGTGATATGAGAAGATGATTGGACAGGCCAGAGATTAATGGTTGTTTCTATGAATCTTGTGCGCATTAATGCTTCGTTGGATGCAGCTTTCCAGCGAAACCTAATACCTCGACTTAGAAAGTCAATTTGCGTAATTTATTTGTTGCCTCATCTTGTGTGGGAAAGAAGAGATAAGTTGTGGGCAAGGGTTAAATTGGTTTCGAACATTTTCATGAATAAATCGTTTGGTTGTTAATTGTAAAGAAGAAAAAAAGATTTAGTCGATTGAAAGTCAAGATATGTTACGTAATATTTATGAAAATAATACTAACAATATATAAATAAGAAAAATCTACCTAAGTTTTAAAAAGAATATATATTTATATATATACCTTCATAGTGTTTAAAAATTAAATTTTTATGTTAAATTTTTGAAAAGTGAATTCAAATTTTTGTATGTCAAGTGGTAGAACTATTATTATTGTTTTTTATTACAAATGACAACCCACTACGATCATGTTTCCGTCGTCAGCTTACAATATTGATGACTGACTTCAACTAAAAACTTTCTTCAAGTCTCTTGTATCGTGCAAAAATTTTAAGAGAAAAATATCGCTTGACTAATAATATGCCAAGAAAGCCAAATTACAGTTAAACAGTGCTCGAGAAAATATGGTTGCTTCATAGTTGTCTTAAACTTTGTAATAATTAGATTTTTTTCAGTTATCTCTTGATCTCTTTATTAAGTGTTAGTTTATATAATACTTCAATTGGGTTCAATGGATTCTTCAATTTTTGAAATAATTTCTAAAGGTTTATAAAGAGATATATTAAAGTATGTTGTAAATGTGTGTGTGGTTGTGTGTGACTTAATTTCATTTCCGTGTTAAACTGTCTTCAATAGCTACTCACTTATTTCAAAATATTTCGGAAAATTTTTTTCTTTGCAAAAATAATTTTTTTTTTTTTTGCAACTTTAATTTAGTATAAAATTTGTTATGGCATAAAATATATTTGGATTGAAACAATTTTGAAACGAACAATTAATCAAAACATATCGAAAAAATAGATCAAAATAGAACAATTTTTTGAAATATTGGTAATAAAATTAAAACATTCTGTGCAATTTGTTATTATTTATTTGTCTTATTTGGTTAGAAAGCGGTACGAAAAAGACCTCATAATTGTAGTAACACTAGAGGATAAATAAATTAAAAATAGCTATGAAAAATACATTAAAATGTAATCGTAGAAATTTTAAATATACAAAATTTATTGTATTTTAAAATCAAGATCTCGGGAAATGAACAAGAAAATGATAGAAAAATTCAGTTAATCGAAATATTACATATCCTATCTGTTAAAATACTCTTAACAAAAATTTGTTCAAAATAAATGCTTTAGAATTTATTATACAATAGCAGAATAGTCTGCATAAGAGAAAATATTCGATCATACAACATCATGTGTGTGTGAAATATCTACATTTAAGTAAGTTATAGCTCTTACATAAACATGCAAATCTTCAAAATATGAAGATTTATATATTTTCATGAGATATAGAAATATAGTTTGTATCTGTTTTTTGAGAAAGACTTATACGAAATATTTAAATGCGTTATATATGTATAAAAGTTACTTTAACAACTCTACAAAATTCAACGAGACATTTTAATACGTAGAGCCATTGTGAGTATAAAAGGTAATACATACTTTTTGTATGAATAAATATAGATTTGTTCTGAACATTCTTTTTACTATCAAAATAACTGAATACAAATTTTGCTGTTTAACATTTTAGAGTATCTTTTAAAGTAATTGTAGTGTGTGTTTTGTTTTTCTTTTTTCCTATTTCTCCACCATCATGGAAACATATATGCGATGCTACGAAATTCATCTTATCATACCAATCAAAATTGCATTCCTTTCTCGAAAAACAAAACAAAAAATATTAGATTCTCACTCTTAACATTTTTAAATGGAAAACTTTTCATCGTTTAAAGAAACATTTTACTAAAAGAGAAAGATAATTCTTATCATGCGGAAAGATAATTGAAAGTGTGAATCTGTGTGATAATTGTAAATCAACAAAAAAATAATTAAAAAAATAAGCACCGAAAAATCCGGCGTATAATGCACTCCTACACTTTCAAGGTGTTTTCTTTAAAAAATGTCATGAATATTTGCCGAATATCTCGCACTCTCTCTTGTGCCCGAAATGTGCGTACTTATGTTTTGATATTATTTATTCATTGAACTATTCGAAGCTTTAGAAAAAATAGTATACTTCTAGAATAACAATCCTTTAAGTTCATGATGAATGTCATTTCTTTTAAATCGATATATTTCGATATAGGAAGAAGTCTAATTTTATATGCGCATCTCCTTTATTTCTATTTTAAAGCTATCATTCTTATACCCGGGTTATACCACACACCCTTAATTTTTGATCTTATATTTTGTGTTAAAAGTGTGCCTTGTACGCCGGATTTTACGGTAAAAAAGTAAATAAAATAAATCAAGGAATGAATTCGAAATGGAGACAAAATTTATTTGTGAAATAAGTGACGTATTTATCGAATTTTTAGCATTTACAAACGAATTTGTTTGCATAACGAGTCAAACTGGAATAATGCATCAAAGGAGGACTGGAAGGGAATAAGTCTTCCCACAAAAACAATCATGAAAAATTATCGGGAATTGCCGAATACCTTTCTGACAAATCCAGAATGTATATGGAATTCTAATATTTTTTGCATGATTAGTGGACATTGCCAGATACTTTTAATGGGAAAGGAACGAAAATTTCTATCAATGGTTTCCGCTGGAAAACATATTTGAAAAGGTGAGAGTCATTTTAGTTTTGAGACGTCATTCACAGAAATGGCTTTTGTCCATTATTTTTTTAAATACCGGTTTAAAGAACAATACAAGGTGTTGGCGGAATTGCTAGATTGAATTTGGAGTTAAATATGGTTATAATATTGAAAGAAACGTATTTATTGATGCTACGTAACAAAAAACTTATGAATTCATATTTTCGTGTGTTAGTCAATCTGTTTCTTATATTCTAAAAAATTAATACTATCAATGTGCAATGGGAGGAATACACAAAGAAAATATAAGTTAATTTTCTAGAATGAAATCAAATTCTATCCCGCAGATTCCAAACAAATCAAGGATATGACTTACTACAAACTAGTACATATGATTTCAAATTTTGTTTCCACTTTTTCTATTGTAGTTCTCAATCTAGTACGATGGATATGTGAATAAGTGTTTATTAATGCGTGGCACTACAAAGCAACACGAATGCTACTGGGAACGGACCTAGTAATTTTGATCCAATATCAAATGATAGGTATGAGCTGGGATTCCCTTTCTGAACTACACTGGTGTGCAAAAATTAAGGACGAGACGGTTTTTTCAATTGAATCAATTTTGAAAAAGTAGCATGGAGCGCAAAGCGACTGAAGGCTGAAACATCCCTGTGATGGGAGTCCAGTAAGAAATATCTGGTCTTTAGTAGGGGATATGATCTCCCCTGACTGCTAGGTAGGTTTCACAGCGTCTGCCCATGCTGAAAATGAGGGTGTCAATGAGTTGTTGAGGCATTGCTGCTCATTCGTCTTGCAGCGCCAATCGAAGCTCCGGAATCGTTACTGGTGGTAAGGTACGAGCTGCCAAGCGTCTGCCTAGAAAATCCCATACATGCTCGATGAGATTGAGATCCGGAGATCGTGCCGGCCAATCCATACGTTCAATATCCTCACTCTCTAAGAGCTGTTCGGCAGCTACTATGCGATGACATGGTGCATTGTCGTCCATGAAAAGGAACTGCGGACCCATAGCGCCTCTAAAAAGACGTACATATCGAAGAATCTCGTTACAATAACGGGTCCCGTTGACTGAACCTGCGTCGAAGATGTGAAGGTCTGTACGACTACCAAGCATGATGCCTCCCCAAACGAGAACACCGCCACCTCCTTACCTGTCCCTTTCAATGATGTTCGAGGGATGATTGCGGCTTCCCCTCTCTCTCCAGATGAGTATGCGATGAGAATCGCTACTCAGACTGAATCTGCTCTCATCTGTAAAGAGTACTCGTCCCCATTCATTGTCTCTCCAATTCCGGTGTTCCCGGCACCACAGAGAACGCCTTCTCCGATGGGCAGGCGTTAGAGGTACACACCGTACAGGGCGTCGTGCAAACAGGCCACCACCGTGCAGTCTTCTGGCCACGGAAAAACGCGATATCGGTCGTCCAGTCGCCTGTGTCGTGTGTCTAGCGATTTCTCCCGCTGTCTGCCACCTGTTTCTTCTGGCCTTTAAGGCAATATACCGGTCATCTGCGGGTGTAGTTGCTCGTGGAGAACCACTACTGAACCCCGGATAGCTGTTCCTGTAGATTGAAATTATCTCCAAAGTCGTGAAACGATGCTGTGAGCAATTCCGAACTCTGCAGCCACACTTGTAACACTGCGACCTTCCTCCAACTTCCCAATGATTCGACCTCGGGTAAAAGCATCCAGATGTCGTCTAACAGATTGATTATTCACCATTTCTCGCTGAGGCAGCAGTTCGGTGTGATTTTAACTGCTATACGGTGTGCAATCTCTTTGCCAGAAATACTAATCTTACACCGATAACATGCTTTACTACTCAGACACTCCCCCATTACGTCTACCTGCATATCTGCACATGTGCTACCGTACATTCCCTCACTTAATCTCCTGATTGGTCTTTCTGTCCGCTCTGCCTCTTCGTTCAGCTGATATGCTAATTTTTCGATTTCGTCCTTACATTTGGCACACCAGTGTACCTTAACACGAAAACATGAGAACTTTGAGTCTTGGCAGATTTAACTTGTATCGGATTTTCTACATGGTAAGTCTTCAGTGGTACTAGTTTCGGACTCATGACAAATTGGTCAAGAGTCCATGACCATTACCATTAAGGCTACCCAACCGTGTTGGATGGATAGGTGACAACCGCCTCTTATGTCGTTCATGCAATTTGGAATCATTATACAATATCGCCTGCTGGAACTAAAACGAAGTCATGGTTATAAGCAAAGAAGTATGGAAAAATACATTCCTTTTTATTCATTTTTTTAAAGATACATTGATTTTTTTAAGTAATAAATAAATGTAATTAAAATGCATGTCTGAGAATTATTTTTATTTACCCCTTAACTGCCGATTGGATGTAACACGATTCGCTCCTCTGTGCCATCGTATATTACATAGGTGCGCATATTTGGTGGGAAAGAAAATCCACAATTGAGCAAATCTTTCTTTGAAATAAGTAAATCCTTCGCAGAAATTGTCAAGGACATTTTACTAGATTCCAAATCCTTCGGAATAGTTTTAGTGGTAGTAGCGCACATGTAAGAATCGTATTTGGGAAGGACGGATATATACGTCCGAGGCACGCAACGCACCGGTTGAGCAAGACGGATATATACGTGGGCGGCACTTAAGGGGTTAATCAAAACAACCTTGCACTTAATCAGAAAAATGCATGTAAATGTAAATACATAGTTTCAAAATATGTGCTTTTAAACTCTTTTTGCTTATTTACATTTTTTAAAAAAATGTTTTTTTTATTAAAATAAATATTTATATATCAATAACTTAATTATTTTCGTGATTTATTTAACTAATTCTTTTATAATTCATTTATTAGTCACTTAAGACGCTGACAACATAAAATCCCTGAAGACACTATTTCAAAAAAAATTGTTTCTTTTTTGTGCTAAACTGTTTACAAATTTTTTAAAGTTATTATCATTCGTCCATGCATGTAATTAAACTTTTTTCAAAATAAAAATATATCTTGATACTTTATTAAAATTATGTTAGCCATAAAAAAATGTTCATTCAAACTTATAACATTCAACTTCGAGTAGAAAATACCTCTTGTTGTTTTCTAAATTATTTTTACTCCCTATTATTGTTGTTTTTGAAATAAAATCTAATAATGCATAATTCTTTAAAACAAAACTTTTTTGAAGTTCTGAGTCCCCGTATATGTTGCTGTAAAACATCCTAATTAATTTATATATGTTTCCCTCCAGAAATCTCATATAAAGGGAATTTATTTTTAACATCATAATCTCAAATATCTCTCTAGTCCAGCAATTTCAAAGGTTACATACCTCAGACAATAGCACAAAACATCTCATTTGAGGAATAAGAAAGGAACACTGTTTCCATTAAAATACTTCTTTTTGTCTTAAGTATCATTCCTTATTATAACAACTTACTCCCACAGAATCATAAGCAGCACAAAACTCAGGAAAACTTTTATTTCCCCTTTTGTACTCTTCCATTTCCTCAGCTAACTTATAACTACCTTATGCTACTCTAAAAAGCAAAAGAATAAAACACAAAATACTCAAATTACCTCGAAGACAAATTTTGAAGAAAACTATTTCCTGGTAAATGAGACAAAAGAACAAATAAACCGTAATAAAAAATACTTTAAAAGGCTTCCAACAGTTGTTTTCTTTCCAGAGTTCTATTCCCTTAAATACGATTGAAATCTTCCTCGGTTTTCATCAGATAAAGATTCCCATGAAAGCACTTTTAAGAAGACGTCGTTTGTAGATAACTCTATTTGCCATTTTAAATCACTAACAAAATTTTATTTCTTACTCTATTTATAAATTTAGTGTTTCATTCATTTTTGCTTATTATTATACTCAAAAGATCCTTGGTCAGGCACTTGATCCTTTATTTTCGAAAACAAATGATCCTCGGAGATTTTTCCGCACATATGACACTGGGAATTAAATCCATATTGAAACTTTTATTTTCGGAATATGGCTATTTATTATAAAAACTTATAATTCTTTAAGCAGTTCATATAAAGTTACCTAACATAATTGCTATCATACTAACACAATTTTAAACAAATTATATAACAGACATCCATAGCTTTAGGTACCAAGATAAAACATAAACTGAGGAATTTGTATATTTATATGTATATCTTTTATTTTACTAACCAGTTGCAGAAACACCTATTAGTGAAGCAATAATAAGATATGATTCATTTATCTAATACAATTTCAAGAAAAAAAAGCTACTTTTGTATTTTTTGATAAATTGATTCTCCAACACATATTTAAACAATTAATTTATTTTTAAAAGGGATACCTTGACGAGTTCGTACATTATCAAACACAATTTTTAGTGGCTAAAAATATTAATGGAAAATATGAATCCAATTATATTATATTAAAATGGCATATGTGAATTCTTTTCTGCCAAGTTGAGCTTTTTTGTGTATAAGCCTTCACGTTTTTACCAAAATCAATAACAACTTAAAGTACAAGTAAAAAAATTTCACGTGCTTGCCACACACACACACACACAGGCAAGATCTAGTCCATCTAATGAAAAAAAACTGGATAAAGAACCATTAAAAAATAAAAAGAATCTTATTAACACGAGAAAATCTCCAGTGTTTCCACCTAGTTTTCATTTTTCTCAACCTTCATTAGTTTTTATTGCTTAACAATATATGTTTCGTTTTTTTTTTTAAATCTTGCTCATATGAAAATTTTGGATATGAGAAAAGCAATTTTTTAAAAATTCCGGCAATATTTTTCCTTTTTTTTTTGCCTGTTGGGTGACGTTTTGGGTTTTTCGCTGGCCTTCTGCAGTTTAGGTTGTGGGAACGATCCCGGCCCAAGTCGGTGGATTTTCTTGATGCAGAAAATCGACAACGGCCATGTAGTATGATTATACGGCATGAAAAAGATCCTTAGAGTGTATGTTTGGCTCGGGTGCTCTCGGCAAAATTAAATCCTATTACAGGTTCCCATCGTCAGAGATCAGGTGTCTCCAACTGTGGAGGAAACTGGGCGTCAAAATTAACCCGCGAGATTGGTATCTGCCTATCTGGTGCCGCACTAAAAAAAAAGTAGCAACTCCCGGATAATGTACTCGGTCTGGAATGGTTAAACACCAATTCGCAGTCCATTAGAAATAAAGAAAAAGTCCATTTTTTCAACTCATTAGGTTATTTTAAGCAAAATTTTAAAAAAAATAAAACACACACTTTTACAAATAAAAAGTCTTTGTTTGAAAATGATTCTAGTTCAGCAAATATATTTCTGTTATGTTCCGTGGGAAACTTTTAAAAATTTTAAGCTTTTCATGGCATATTACAAACGAAGGTAATTAGTATTATAATCAGGAGTTAGCCTTCGAAGCATAAGGGTTGCCCAAAGGAAAAGTGGACAATTTGAGTAAAAAAAGAATTGGAAATCAAAATAAATTGCCATGTTAG
>BMAO01015905.1:0-15095 GCA_019973975.1 Trichonephila clavata
ACACTGGTGTCCAAAAGTTAAGCATAATTGATAATTATGTGAATAAAAAAAGGACTGTAAATCAGAATGGGGGAAACGTTAATATGCGAGTGTAAAATGGTTTATAAAATAAGGAAGCAAATCAAAAAGAATGATAATAATGAATTTTATATCCAAAGCAGCAGTTTGAAAGAAAACTGAGCATAGCAAGGATTCACACTTTTAAAGGAAAAAAATGAAAGAAAACATTAAATAAATACTCATCCTGCAGTTTAATATGGTGCGGTCACCTCTCACAGCCAGGCACGCTGCACAGCGATTTACCATACTTGCTATGAGATGATGAATGAGTTGTGGGCTCCAAACAGTTCCAAGCTTCTTGGAGAGATCATCTTCAGTTCTGTAACGAAGCTTGGATGATGCGAAAGGGCTACAATTAGTCTCCCGAGCATATCCCTACATGCTCGATAGGATTTAAATTAGGGAGTTCGCAGGCCACGACATGCGCTGGATATTTTCCGTTTCAGGAAGTCATCAGTCAGCACCGCTCGGTGACATGGCACATTATCATCCTTGAATATGAAGTCAGGACCGACAGCAACCTCGAAAACAAGCGAACATAAGGCTCAAGAACTTCATTCTGTATCTTTGAGCAGTCACAGACCCCGTGTCAAAGAAATGGAGGTCTGTGTGGCCGTCCATCATGATGCCTGCCCATACCATTACTCCATTTGATGGAAAATGATGTCTTTCCTTATGTTCTTGGTTCAAAACGTGTTCCACGTTCTCTCCATATCGTTACCCGCCGAGAATCACTACTCAGACTAAACCGGGACTCGCCACTAAACATCACATTGGCCCACTGTCCCACACTCCAATGTTGATGTTTCAAGCTCCAGTTCAAACTAACGCGTTTATGCACAGACGTGAGGGGAATACAAACTGCTGTTCTTCTGGTATACAGGCCAGCATGATTGAGTCTACTGTAAAACAGTTTGTCTCGAAATTCGTATTCCTGTGGCGACTGTGAGCGCTTAACCCAGTGCTCTGGCAGTACTGCTCCTCTGACGTCGCGCGCTTATTACCAGATATCGGTCTTGGCGAGGGGTTGTGACTTTTGGTCGACCTGATACTGGTTGTGGGGTAACATCTCCCGTTCTTTGAAACTTCTGCCACAGTCTTGAGATCACAGAGTGGTCCACATTCAGAATTCGAGACACTTCGGTTTGTGATCGTGAGGATTCCAGCATTCCAACGATTCTTCCTTTCGTAAACATGCCCGATTGGCGTCTTTGTGCCATCATTCACCTTGTTTGATGGTTAACAAAGTTCCTTTGCACAACAGTTGCACGAAACTTGTCTGAACTGCCTATGCTTCGTGAATCGGTTTCTCCGCGTTCCTACATGCACCGGTGTTTCGCGCATGACGTAGTCGACTGAAAAGTTTTGCATAAACCCAATGTTTCTTCTGCACCAATTATTATTCGCAAGAAATTTGGAATAATTTTACGAATATTTAGTCAATGTTTTTCGCATTTTACGATTTATGCTTAACTTTTGGACACCAGTGTATATAATTTCAGAGCACATGAAATAATATTCGGAGCAAAATATAGCTAAAACACCCGATGGCTAATTGCTTGCTTACATGTGTATATCCATTAAAAATTTAGTTTTTACAATGCATTATTGGTTTATTGTCTTTTTTTTAATTGTACAAGGATTAGAGAGAGAGAAAAGAGTATAAAACATTATTGACATTAGAAAACAATTTCAGAAAAAAAAGCAACATTCGTAAATAGTGTAATTATTCCCCCCCCCCCTGATTTTTAATGTTTCCCCGTAAAATTTGTTTGGTGTAAAATTAAGCATCCTAAATTCTACAGATATATTTATATAAATATCCTTCAAAGGAAAAGTTTTCAAGGCATCTAAGAAATAAATTAAATCACTACATTTCATTTCAGGATATCCCACATGCAGAGCCAGCAATAAAATAAATAAATATTTGTTTTACAACAAGATTCTAATATATTAATTAAAATAAAGCTTTTGCACACACACAATAGTTCGAAAAAAAACTGCCTCTTAATATTAATTTGAACAGGGTAGAATTGATCTTGACCGTTAAAGGAGGTCTTCAATTCTACCCATGCATATCCATATAAATGGCTGATTAATATCTTATTTACTCGTATCTGGAAAATAATCCTACTGATCAGAACACAGTGGAGTGCTCCCAAACAAAGCTGATTTTTGAGAGATTGAGAAGGATGTGTGTGCTAAGCTGATCTAAAAGTAACTTTAATTGACATAGCTTTGCTGAAAGTAGAGAGGGGGAAAATACTGATAAGAGTTACACCTTACAACAGAGAAGTTAAAAGCTATCATAAATGTGAAGGTAGATATACATACCAAACCATATTCAATGTAGATGAGAGCGGCTTTTTCCGAAGGAAGATGCATAGAATAACTTTTATCAAAAGTGAAGAGAAATTTTTCATGTTTTTAAGGTATCCAACTACTTGCGACAACTCTTTTTTTTTAAAAATGAAGAGATGGGAATTTTTTGTTGTTTTTAGATTTGTTTAGTACATTTTAAGAAAAATAGGCTAAAATTAAGAAGAGAAAAAGAAATTATCATTACTAAAATGGGAAAAAATTAGTAAAAATTCCAAAAAATAACAAAAACGTGGCCCATTCTGTACCAAATACTTATAAACAAATTTTCAATTTTTCAATTCCGCTGTGTTTCTTTGTTATTCATGTTTGAAATGACCTTCAGGATAAAAGATATTTAATTTTTACAAATACTAGAGCACTTTAATATAGTTATTATATGAAATGGCTTAAAGAAACAGTGCGTGACTATATTAAAATTTTGTAATAAAACAGTGTTCGATAAATCTGAAAGTTAAAATACTTCTACTATTATACAGAACTTACACACAAAATTTCTGTTAATTAGTCTCAAAACTTTTTTAGCAATCGCTGGTCCTGTTTGAGCATTTTCAAAAAAACACATTTTGAGTAAAACGCTTTTTTAAGTATGGCATATCTTGCTTAAAGTAATGGCCTCTTCTTTTACTAAAAAACTTGTAGCTTTTGTTCTAGTGAATGGAAAATAATAAACTTTTTTTTTATAAACCTAATAAGATGTCCTATAAAATAAAATCATAAAAAAAAATTGTCAATTTTTGGCAAATTTCACAATTTTAGGGTAGTCGAATACCTTAAGGTTCTCAATGATCTGTTGACAGTAATGGCTGGTGCAAATAAAGCTGGGGATTGTATGTTAAAATCATTTCTTAGTTCATCAATCAGAAAATACAGCAGCATTGAAACATATTTTTAAGCCTGCTTGCTTGCAATTTGGAAGGCAAGTCGTAAAGCTTGAGAAACAGCTTCTCTTTTTGAGAACTGGTTTAATCAAAATTTCATACCTGAAATATAAAACTTTATTTGTATAATGCCAATCTAAATAGATTACATTTAAAGTGATGCTAATAATCGACAACGCACCAGGGCATCTCCTGCAACATTATATAATTTTGACCCAGATGTAAAAGTTTATTTTTTGCCACCATATACAACCAGTCTGCTTCAACTGATGGATCACTGAGTCATCAAAACATCCAAAGATTATTATACGAGACATTCCCTCGTACCTCTACATGGAATCATGAGATAAGACAAAGAGCTCCCTGCTAAAGAGTTTTGGAACTTATTCAGTGTTTTACATGCTGTAAGAACAATTGGACAATTTTGGAATGAAGGTTTACAAGAATTTTAAATGGGGCACCCAAAAAAATGTGTTGTTTATTTTTTCTGTCATTGAAACTCAGGCGAAATCAATGCAAAAGCCTGATGAAATTGGTAATGTAATTGAAGAAGTTGTGGATCATGCCAGACAAATAAATTTAGAAAGGGCAAGTGATAACGTTCCAGAACTGCTGGATTTTCACAACCAGGAGCTGCAGTTGATTAGCTCATAGCAAAACATTAAAAAACTGGGGTATTTAGATCAAGTTCACAATCAAAAGATCAACTAACGATTTGGAATTTAACAGATGCTCTCAGTTTAATGGAAACAATTGCTGCAAATTTTAGAAAATATAGATTTCAAAGAGAACGCATTTTTTTCACAAAGCAAGGAATAAAAAAATTATTAGTATAATGTGAGGAAATTTTGCGGAGGAAGGAAAAATGTATGAGTCGATAGACTATTTTGTTTCATTTTATGAAAACTTCTACATCAAAATAATTTAGGTTTGTAATTTCGTGTGTATTTTTGTCTTTTCTAAGAATTTTTTCAACATTTCTTTTTCTAAGTTGTTATTTTATTTCGTCTCCAGCACCAACTAAAAGTAGTTTACATGTATTTATTTCCAAAATGATACTCAGAATTATACGATTTAAATTTTTGCAGTTTTCACTTAATCCCACCTATTGCGCAAAATCTGGGTATTACTGTATTATTTTGTCTATGTGCCCAACTTCAAACGTACACTATGATCATTTTAGTACGTTTGTTTCACGGAAAATTTGAAGCATACTCAACTTCAAAAAACTAAACTTTTATCATATTAAGTAAATATCTCTAGCATATTATTAGAATTTTATATTAGTGTTGAACTTTTTAAGAAATGTTATATTAAACATTGCGCAAGCGCATAATCATAGTACTACTATATTATTTTCTTATATCTAATACATAACTTTTACATTTTAGAAGCTTATATTGTAGCAAAAATAGTTCCCTTTTTTGGTTGCCATGGACACGATCTACAGCTAAGACTCACGCGCCCAGCTGGTGGCGACTTGCAAAAATAACTTCTTTTTTTGTATTGACTTTAATTTTTGTATCTCGTGCTTATTTTTATTAATTGTAATTATTTATTTCTCCTCTATTATTTTTTTATTAATTGAACTTGCATTTATAAAAGTTAAAAGTTACTATTGTTATATATATATATATATAGGAAAAGTTCTGGAAGTTTCAATGGCAATATATAAAGAAAGGTAATATTCAGTTCTTGGAATAAAGTCTTGAGTTGTGACTAGCGAGAGTTGTGTCATCATTTTATTTGAGTATCCAATTCCACAGCAGTTTAATCGAAGTGGTAGTATAATAAAAGGTAGGAGAATATGCTTTCTGTATTGTGTGAAGGGAAATAAATAAATGAACAGAATAATTGTATTCGAAAAAGATTGTAAGAAATAATTCAGAAAAATATAAAGAGAAATGACTGTGCAAAGAAGAAAGTTGGAGAAAAGTATTTATAATTCTTAGAAGGTATAAATTTAAACCGATATGTGGATTGAAGCAAAAGTTTTGTGCATGATATTCTTCCTGCAATTTTTATCCAAACTAATATTTTATAATTCAAGAAGTTACTAAAATATTTTTAATACCATTTCTCTAGTTACATCCAACAGAAGACTTGGTTCATCTAGTTTAACCGAAACTTCCTTAATATAGCTTACAGGAGTTGGAATAATCTGAGTTCTCTCTGCTTATAACTGCTGCTGCGCTATAATCTGCTCTGATGCTTACAAATATTTCATACTCATCTTGATATTATTAGTTAATTTGTATATTCATCGGTGCTAAAATAAATGAGTTAATGGTCACACTATACTAACGTTTAAACATTCCGATGTTTTCTTCGCATGCATTAAACATTTCAATAAAATTAGCTTATACCTAAATACAGTACTCACGACAAGGTGAAACAAAGATATGTACGAAGTAATTTGAATGTAGACACGATATAATAATAATAACATGAAGTAATTTTGTCATGATAAAAAACAAATATTTGTTGATTCGAGAAAATGTGTATTCTCGGAAATCATTTGCGCAAAAAAATTGGCATCATTGCAATAAAATAGCTATGTATAAATCTCCTTTCCATAAAAATTTCTGATTTTCTCAAAATTGTGAGATGTTTTAAAATTGCTATACGAATAAAACTAGGCAACTCGTGTCTTTCTCTTAAATTTAATGCACATTTTAAAATTATTTGCTCAAATATAAGTTTATTCTAACTATAAATCTCGGTAGCTCTTTCTATTCATGAAACCTTTCTACGCAGAATCAAATTAAAACTTAATAATTTCTCATTCAAAAATAATTAACTACACAAAAAATAAAATGGCTAGAAAATCGATAACGAATAATATTTTCGTAAATTATGTGAACAAAGGAAAAACATCATAATAACATGGCTCAACAACTTTCTACAATCCACAAACACTCCTTGTATATATAATATTTTTGCCAAAAGCAATATTATCTTTAAAAAAAACTCAAAAAATTCTTACATTTTTACAAGAAACAACATTGTGGCAAAACTTGATATTTTATTGTGTACTTGGAAATCATATACAGAAAAAATGACTGTATCATAACAAAGCTGGATACATATAAGCAATTTCTATTCCTTCCTCTTTTCGCCATTTCATTGGTGATTTCCTATTTATTTATGAAGGAGCCAAATCTCTCAGAACACATGTTGCGCACTTCACGTAAAACACATTCGGAATGTAATCCCGTGAATTCGTGGAGGATATTAGGATGAAATTCGGAAGCAGACATCCGGGAAGGAATCACTTCCGTGGGGAGCACTGAACCACCTTTCCTAGTGTTTCGGCGTCTCTTGGGATTTTGAATCTTTTACTTGTTTATTTATTTCTGGAATATATTTCTCTACAAATTTGAGAGAGAAGAGAAAGAGGAAGAAGCTGACCACTTTAGTTTGTGTGAGAACACTCAATTTCTAGGGAGAAGGTTGGGAAAAATAGTATGAATTAGTGATGCAGTTGCAATGAATGTTGCCTGCCCGTGGAATTGAATTTTTTGTTTGAAAAAAACTTTACATATCTACATAAGAAAATTGGCAGAGTGGTTTTGCTTATATGGAATTTATTATGTTTAATATTTTTGCAGCATATTATTTTGCTCCTTAAGTATTTCGTAGGGATGAAATTTTAACTATGGTAAAGAGACCATATTTAAAACCTTAAAATGATAATATATTCATTGCAATAAAATTTGCGCAACAAAAAATAAGAGTGGAATTTTTACGAAACTTGTCATGAAGGTACGTATTAAGCACTTATGTAAATTATTAAAATACGAAGTGACTGAGCATTGCATAAGGCCACCAAAGGACGTGAAATTTCGTTCTTCTTGGGTTATAAAAAGGGTAAGAAGAGCTTGTTGCGTGTATTTAATCTGATGGCGAACGAAATCCTTTTACTAGAGATGCCATTAAGCTACCATCGGAGACAATGGACCGAACAGATACCAGAGTTTGAGAGGAAAAGAACCACAAGGAGGATGAAAACCGAGTAGTTATCTCGGCGAGATGCTCCCCGCCAAGGACATTCTGAATTAACTATGAGAAGGTGTTGGAACCAGTGGACAAGAGAAAGTTACACGGTGACCAGAATTAGACCAATAGACCATCACATCGTACGACGTAGTGCCAACTGTCTTGATATCTGCCATTCATACACAAGCAGCATCTCTCTTCGAGCCTCTAACGCAAGGTGCCTGGACGGAGGACAGTTGTTATTGGAAGATCCATTACGTGTACAGCCATTGAAACTCACTCACTGTCGTCTTTTTTGAGAGTGTTGTCGAGCTCGAAAGGATTGGAATGCTAATGAATTGAATCATGTCATTTTTAGCCACGAATACAGGTACAATTTGGGCAGGTATCACAGTCGGGAGAGTGTGTGTGGACCCCGTGGTGAACATCTACATCCTGTCTTAACTTTCCAGCGGGAAACTACTGCCACAACTGCTGTGATGATATATAGAGGGTACAAATGTAATTAACATATGTCCATCCATAATGTTAATATACGATGTCATGAGAACCCAGAGTAATATTCCTGGCATTCTTCAGCCACATGTGTTTCCACTCACGGCACGATAGCCAGAAGCCCTTTTATAACAGAACAATACTCCTCCACACGCAACAAGGGTTATACAGGACTGCCTCCACTCTTCCTTGGCCCGCTGGATACCCAGATTCGCCAACGATCATACATATCTGAAACCATTTTGTAAAAAATTGTACAGCGTACGAGTTTGGTCAAATTAGAGGTGTACTTACAGTTACTGTGGAACAAGATGTCGCAATGCATTGTAAGGGATTTATACACCTCAATGGCTTACTGTATCACATTATGCATTCCAGATAGTGGTGGCTCTCAACATACAAAAAGCTTCATTCTTTTGTAATTTTGTCTAATATAAATGATCATTTTGCTTTGATTTCGTAATTACTTACTTACATCAAAATTGAACTCACGTATGTAAAATTTCGTTTTATTCTGATAACGATTTCTGTGTGCACAAGATTTTACAAAAATGTTTTTTTTTTTTTTTTTTTTTTTTGCGTAAGCTGCTAACATATGCTTCGTGGAAGACATCGACTGTTTTTTTTTGACTAAATTTCTGAATTCGACTGAAGAAGAATATTAGCCTATATTGATTGCGGATTATCCTTCAGAAAAATCGATCAGCGTGTTCGATAAAACCAAGCAACTATGATGCGGATCTGTCATTGCTCGAGACAGCATGAAACAAAAGACCTATACAGGGCCAATCTTACCCACCTCGTTGCACCACTGCTCTGATGACAGGCGGATTGTTCTCATGGAAGTGATTGATTACACAGTTACATCACGACCATAGCACAATAGATTCAGTCTGTTACGCATCGTTCGGTGTCCGCTCGTACCATTTGACTCAATTTGCAGCAAAGTAAAATGCCCGCAAGTCGGCCATTGTTTCCTTTACCCTTGACAGAAAACCTCTGTCCTTTGCGCCGCTAATGGTGCGATTAATAGAAAAAATGGGTAACCGAATAGAACGACATTGTGTTTACTGATAAATCCCGCTTCTGCCTGCAAATTTAAGATGGTTGGAATTGAGTTTAAAACCACCGGGGGGAGCGGCTGCTGAACTTTTGCATCACGCATCAACACACTGGTCATGCACTCGGTATCATGGTTTTGGGGTGGTATTGGATTTCACTGCCACTATCCTCTAGTATGCATTGCCAGTACACTGAACAGCCAGCGTTACATCTCTCAGGTGTTGGAGCCCTTGGTCCTCCCATACATTCAGTGCTTGCCACCAGCTATATTCCAGCAGGATAATGCGCGACCACACGTGGTGAGCAATGTATAAGAGTCCTTCATTCCCCATCAGATTGAATCTCTGCCTTGATTTTCTTGTTCTCGTGATCTATCGCAAATTGAAAACGTGAGGTCCAACTTGCATAACGACTGGCCCAGGATACACTACCCGTTGGTTTACCAGATCAACTATGGCAATATGTAAAAGCCGCATGGACTACTGTACTCCAAGGATACATCCAAAGCCTATTTAATGCTATGCCTAGGCTTGTTGAATTAGTTATAATCAACAATATTGACTACAATAACTACTAATTTTGTAATCATCCATACCTCACAAAAAGTTGTAAATTTAATCGTTTGATCTTTGTACAACATGTTATTTTCCAAGTAAATTTCGTTTTAATATCTGTGGTCCTTTTTGGTGTTTCATTTTGTGCGGCCAGCAGTGTATTTTTTTTATTTCGTTTATTATTTTCTACCGTCCGTAATCTTGTGTTTAATCTTTTTTCAGTTTTTTAGGATTCATTTTACATTGCTGAATGTTCTCTGAAATCTTTCATTAAATTTGTTTTTAAGTGCATTACTGTAAACCCCTATCTAAGCCAAATTTGCGCAAGACCACACTAAATAGAATGATTTTCGAAAAAGAACGAGTCAAAATTGTTTCAAATTCCAAAAGATTGTACACAAATCAATTATATATTTTTTTTAATATCAACTTATCTTACATTTTTGTGAACAACACTAAAGAATTAACACAAAATATAGCATTGCAGATAAATATTATTTTCTGTTAATTAAAAGAAATTAAAATCCTTTTCAGCATGTTTGTAATCTGCTTCAAATATTGTTATCTTATAATGAAAATTAAGAAAACAATTAAAGCTCTCATGTAAATAAACTTTTAGACATCCGTGCAAAGTTTGATCAATAGTCAATTTAGATATTCATGTATTTTTCTAAGTATAACCAATTTTAATGCATTATGGGGAGACTGATTGGTAGTTTTAAGAAATCAATCTCAATTAATAAATGCAATCATATAAATATCAGAAAGGACATTTTATTTACTGCAGAGCTCATCACATTGGAACACTTAAATGCTAATAAAAACCCTTTATCTGTCCTTAATAAGCTCATTATGTTATTGCATTGATTTTATTCTGATGATTAAACAGCCGGTTAAAAATGCATTCATCATCATTATAAGCCATGGCAACGTTAATCATATAATGTTTAAAGATAGTTGTGGTAATTACAGTTTGATTTGTCGTGGGATAATGAGAAGATTGGGTCTTCCATCTGGATAAAATTAGTACATCCCTCTAATGACATTAAGGATGACTTACACAAAATCCGTAAATTGGAGAATTTTATGTTTTATTGAAATTGGATATTTTGAAAAATTGCGTCACAATAACAGATTGAAAAGGGGAAAAAAAACCTTTTAGAAAAGATCTCGAAAATTCTCTTCCGAACATTTCAACAAATATTCTTTGTGTTCTTACTTTTAGTTTTATTTAAAAAATATTATTTAAATTAATAAATTCCATAAAATAAAACAAAAACTGTGGCATTACACTTAAATATATTCACAAACCAATCTATTTCTTATCTTTATGTGGCCACAGAAATTGAAGGGTTTCTCGAACTCATGATCAGCATCTACTTGTTCTATTTCGGATCATTTTAAACCGAAGTTAATTTTTTTCTTCCAAAATTAGTTTCTTTTTATTATGTTGTTCGGAATCCTAGTGGCTGAGGGGTAATGTATTGAGGCTCTCCGCCACAGGTCCGGGGTTCACATCCCGTGGGGATCGGGCAAGCTCCACTAAACCTTTCATCCCTTCAGTGGGTCGATAAATTTGTACCAAACTTGCTTGGGAACTGAAAACCGAGAAATTTGCATCTGACAGACTACTTGACTGAAACATCTGATAATACACCCCAGTGCCTAAGATCATGTAAACTAAGATAGGGACAGTAGGCTTTAGCCTTCATGGATTGTTGAATTACTGATTTCAGTTCTGTTATTATGTTGTTTAAAAAGTAGTATATATATATATAATTTAAGTTATTTTTTTCTATTTGTAGTCAGGAAATTTAGAGTAGTCAGCCCGTCAAAAGATAGCTGCCCACCAATCACAAGAACTGTTCTCAGAAGTCAAGGGAGTTGTGGAACTTCCGATTAATTCTTTTATGTAAACCTCCTTCCTAAAGGAAAATCAGTCTATACTGTTGCTTGTATACGCCATGTTGCTTTGCTTGTGTTAATAGCCCTTAACTTTGTGCTTATGTGTGTCGTAATTAAGTGTCTAAATGAAATAAAAATATATTACCTTCCACAAGAAGAATGCCTCATAACTTTGGAGACAGTGGCATTAATAACCACGATATAGCCATAAAAAATTAAGGGGAGTTGGAAAGGTAAAATTTTTTAAAGGCGAATTACAGGTTATTGCATTTTTAAATTTTTCTGCTCATTACCTTTCCAAAAATACCTCATTTTTATCTCTAGCTTAATTAGAAGTGCTAAAATTTTGCTTTTAATGAATCGTCTAAACGCGAGTCACCGATTTAAATGGACAGAAAAAAGGTAAACATTGCACTTCCTCTTGGGTCAGCTTGAAGTTTGACGTCATTTTTTAAAATTTCTTTAGGGCATGTTATGAAACGGATGGGATCTCGCCTCCACGTTTCAAAGCAAAAATGAGGGGGCAAAAATTATCAGATGGCAAAGCATTATGTGGCAAAAATAGATTAACAGAAGCAACTATTGATCAATTGCAAACATATTATGGTCTTGCCATTCGAAGAAATTTATCAAATGTAAAGTGTATGAAACAAGCTATATATGGGCAATATTTCTTCACAAAATATCTACGGATAAAAATCCACAGCATGGATTTTGTCCATCAGGTCTTGACACATGGTGTCAGTGTAAGAAGGCTCAATTGGAAAATAAACTTTATCTCCACAAACATAAACTTCCAGTTGCTGTTGTTGAAGCCATTAGGCCTATTTTTAGGGACCTTTCGGATCCAGAATTATTGAAAAAGTGCTTGCATGGAAACACGCAGAATCCGAATGAAAGCATTAATAATGTTATTTGGTCTCGTGTCCCCAAAAGACATTTGTGCACATAGAAACACTTTCCTTTGGTACATATGATGCTATTGCATCCTTTAATAAAGGGAATGCAACACACAAAGCTGGATATTTTAAAAAAAACTTAACATAGAGCGAGGATATTATGCGACATGCTGCATGGAACATCTCGACAAAGAGAGCAGTACAAGGGTAAGATATGCCAATTTACAGAAAACTAAGGAGACTAGATAAGTAAAAAGACTTAAAAGAATGAAACAAGAAGATGGAAATTTAAAAAATGCTGAAAATTTGGAACATGGAGCTGGAATGTTTTGATGAGGTAACTTTTTTTTTTATATAAATGTGTTTTTCTCAAAATGTCACTTTTGAAGGTTCGATGTACCTTTCTTCAGAAAGTATATATCTGATGTCAACAAAACTTACATGACACATTCTTTATATATTCTAGTATATACTAAAATGAGCTTTTAGCAAAATTTTTTATACATTTTTTTTTATATTTTTTTTTCAGTCGAATAACACTGTTTTCTCACTATACATCAAATAAAAAATTTTTAAAGAAAATCTAATGGAAATTTCAAAAAAAGCTCATTTTAGTATAATATCAGATGGATGCTTAACTTGCAAAAAAAATTTGGGGATTGTATTTCCAACAGGTTTTTAGAAAAGGTACATTGAAAAAGCCATTTTTAACATTATCAGTATAGAGCATTCCGATACCCCATAAGTATATAAAGCCACTACTCCAGCGCTTCTCAAACTTTCACTATTGGCGACCCAATTTTCAATCATAATTTTTATCGTGCCCCTTTTATGCAATAATAATGTATTGAATGCAATAATAATGAACTCGGCGTGAAAGCTACAATACGAACTTAATTAGAAACCATACAAATTAACAAGATAAGTATTAAATTTTGTATATGTTACATTTAAATAATATATATTTTAAGCAAATTACTTTTAAGTAATAGGATAATTATTATGTTATTTTTTTACTTTAGCTAATTTTAAATTCGAGCAGATTGCAAAATGATATTTAATTAAAAATATATTTCCTCCATCATCCATTTCCAAAAGTAGAAATGTCATTAGAAAAATAGTCTATGGTTTATGTTGCTCTCTATCATATCCATCACATCTAGCATTCACGCGAACGTCTGTGTGAGTCTGGGCAACTTATCGGACGTCTGCACAAAACATGTAAAAATGCTGTACCTCCTAGAATTCCAGTTAGTTTTGGTCGAGTCGATACTTCTATAGATACCGAATCTACCTAGAATTTGCACTTTAGTTGTAATTCACAATATTAAGTATTTACGGCAGTCGATTACCAAAAAAAAAAAACAAGATAAATTTTTAAGTCGTAAGTGAACATTCGACGATAATAAAGCATCAACAAGTGCACAGACGAGAAACGTTCCAAAAATTAAATCAAGTAAGTATTCTCAAGAATATTTAAATTTTCGATTCACCACTACTAGAAGTAAATGGAGAAGAAAAGCCCCTGTGTGTGTAATTTGTTCAAAAATATATTGGTCGCAGACAGTGTGAAACTTAATAAACTTAAAAGACCTTTGGAAACGTTTCATGGTAAGTACATTAACAAGCCTCGAGAGTTCTTTGAATTAAAATTACAATCATTCAAAAAACAAAAAGCATTTTTTTTTAAAAAACGTTGTCAGTAAATGACAAAACTTTATACTTACTTCTTACAAAGTATCATACAAAATACCAGATGCAAAAACCTCACACTATAAGCGAAGAGAACTTATTTTGCCAGAAGCAATTAAGATCGTAAAAATCATGTTTGGATAAAATTTTGCCGCAGTTGCCGTCCATAGACTGCAAATCTTTGGCAAAATCAACTGTAATTTTAAGCCCCACAGAATTAAAATTAATGTTAAATAATGAAAAGTGCGTAAAACTCCGATAAAGAGTGATTGTATTATTTTTAATATTTTAAGCGAGAAGACTTCAAAATGTTTTAATCCGGGAGCAGGCGCGCACTCGATACTAACGTTAATGGTCGCGCGGTGTGACCGAGTCATCCCAATCCTTTTTTGTATAATTATTTTTATTGTACACGAAAAAATCACAACTCTAGTGAATAATTTAATTAAGAGAAGGCATACTTACCTACTTTCAAAGACTTTTCAATTTTTGTTTAATAATTTGAGAAAAAAATCCAATAAAACTGAATTTAAATGTGCGAAACCTTAATAAAGGACGCAAATCACACTCACTTTCCGCTAACACTACAAGAATGTCATTTTCTGGCATTTTCATTTTCATTTCATGTTCATTGCTTTTCCTAAGATTTTGTTAAGAAACGTTTGCCCCTCCGAAAAAAAGAGGATATATGTGACAAATACATTTTAGATCCTCTGAAGCCTGTCATATAGGAGGATACAGTCAAGGTCATTGGTAATAAATAAACAATTTTTCCGGAATTAATGATTTCATGAGCCTGGGGTTACTTAGCGCTTCGCGCGTCTACTCCTGGGTTGAAAGTGTATTCAATGTAAAAACATGGATGTTAGTATTAAAAAAGAATTGTGTAAAACGCGCGCGCGCGTTTTTCATTCTGCTTTATATGTTTCAAAATGCTCGTAAAAATAAATCTCCTAAATAATCCTTCAATTCCTTGTGATCTTCGAAGTATCATAAAACTCTTTCACATGGAATAAAGCGCAACAGAAATACATTATTTATAACTTCCCTAAATGACAGTGATGAATTTCTTATCCTCCTACACTTTTTCTCTGGGTCTGTGGGTTTTGTTTTTCTCTGAAAGAGTAGTATTTTAGGTTTAAAAAAATACGTAATGAAAAAAAATCTCT
>BMAO01015906.1:0-17326 GCA_019973975.1 Trichonephila clavata
TTTCAATTTCTAGTTTATGTATTGTTTATTGGAGAGCAAATGGATTTGGTCAAGATTTAAAAATTGTGTGTGATTTTTATGATATTATTATGAATGAAATTAAAACTTCAAATGGATTCCCTAAGCACAAATACTAAATCTCATTTTGATAACTCTGATAATTAAAAATCTAATTTGCAAGAATAGCAAAACTCTCCCGATTTTGTATACTTGTTTTGAATGATATACATATCTCTCATGTTTGAATATCAACACAATTATTATTAAAATACCTTAAGATATTTATTTACACAAATGCACACAGATGCAATTCTTTGATTTTGATATATTTTACCTGTCAGTTGTTAGTTGTAATAATGAAAGTTTTACATTAAGAGTGTTCGTTAGATTTTGCATTCATTCGTGTACAATATTTAACATGCAAAGTTCTTAAAAATTATGGAAGTAAAAAAACAAAGGCATAAACATCTTTTGTACATGTTGTGCATTATTTAAGTAGTAAAACTGAGCATGGAATTAACTTTGAGGTGCGTGTATTTTTATAATTATTTAAGGTAAAGTTTTATGAAATATTGATCTTTCATTTGTTTTCTTCAATGTATTAATTATGCCAGTATACTGTTTAATTGTTCTACATTTATGCAATTTCTAATGTTAAGCAGTTTTAAATAAGCTAATTAATATTTCACAAAAGTTTCAGACTATTCGAGGAATATTATATCATGCTATATTCATGGAATGAAAACTTCAAACTGATTTTTCTCCAAGTTGAATATTTGATCATATACTATATATCATTCAAAACCATAAGGCATTTTTGATAATTGAAGTAGGGATTGAAATTTTTTATAAATGTTCAAAAACGTATTTTTTGTAAAACTATGTATGGAATTAACTCTAAGATATGTAGTAATTTCTTTTTAAAATTTCAAAATCAAAATGAATGTTTTTTGAGAATTTTTGTATGTTTCGCAATGAAAAAATTAATATAAATTATGAGCTGCTGCATAAAAAAAACTCATGCACAGTTTTATGTAGTATATTGTAAGGTACTTCGAAAAAAAAAACATTTTGAAATATTTTGCAATAAATTGGAAATTTTTATATGAAATCATTACTTTATAATGACCTTTATAAAATACAATTTAAACCGTATTTCAAAAATTAAAAATAACAAAAATTGTAAAGATGATACCTAATTACCTTAAAAGAAATTAAGCTCTTTTTAATTGAAAATCAATAATTTCGATGAATTATGCAATATACATTGGTCAATGTTCTAATGCGACATCATTCAATATTTTAATGAACTGAATAAAAATCTTCAAGGGCATGGACTAATTGTTTTACGATCTTTGGAAATATTAAAATATTTATGACGAAACTTGACATCTTTACTAAGGATTGGGAAATAAAAATCTCATGAAATATTTTCCTCAATTACAAAAACACTTTCAAAACACAATTGTTATTGAAAACTCCATTGTTATTCAAGAAAATGCAATTAAAAATATTGAATGACTTCTCGGAAATAAAACAAGCTTTTTGGGAGAGATTCAATCAATTTAAAAGTTGGGAAAATGCATTAAACTTTATTTTATATCTATCCAAATCGGAATCCGAAGTAATGGAGTTAATGTGGTTAGGTGTTAGGTGGGTAGGAGTTAATGTGGCTGAATTTATGTGGCTAGGTATCGATAACTTAGAAATGGAATTAGTTGAATTTAGAAGCAACTAGTGTGGAAAACAAAATTTGAAGACTTGATTTCTGAAAAGAAGGAAAACTGTGCGAAAGTAGTGCAGATAATATTGATCCTACAATAAAATTGAAACTATTATATTAAATGCAGATTCTTTACCAAATAATTTTATATCAATGAAAAAAATTGTTAATGCTCTTTTAACGATGTTTAGGTCCTCATATTCGTGAGAAAAATTGTTTTCTTCAATGAACTTTGTAAAATCTTCTAATATAAATAGACTTGGCAGGAAGTTAACTGCGAAATGTGTTAAATTAATGAATATGAAATTTGAACTTAGTATTAAGAAACTATCTGAATATAAATAGCAAAAGATTTCTTATTAAATACTTTATAATCAGTTTTGTGATATATCTATACTAACAAATAACATTACATAATATATAATGTATGAAATTCTAGTTATTCCTTGTTTACTCAAACGTTTATTGCCATTTGCACCAAATGCTTAAGAATTTTCAGCCCCACTAAAAAATTTTAAATCGTCGAACCACGCCTATTTTTACCCGTTAAGCCAATTGAATTTTTAAGACGTTTAGTTTTAAAAATACTCAGTAAAAATTCTTAAACTTAACTCTGGTGGAAATGAGCATTAGTAACCCACGAGCTAGTACTAAAAAAAAAGAACAAATTTGACCCACATCTCAAAAAGGTTCGCCATTTCTGTATTAGACAATATTTTTGGAAATACTTCACTGCGTTCGCTTCCGAAGAAAAAAGTTCTAATTTTAATCATTTTTCACAATATTACAAAATACAAAAGAATTAAGCAATTCAAATATTATCTTCGATCAAGGTTATTGTGCTTGAACAAGTACGAGAACAATACAAACTATAAAAGAAAGAAAGAAAGAAGAGTTATTTTCGAACATGCGCTAGCAAAATTAGTGCGTTTAAATAAGTTTAGATATGTATTCCTTTATTTGTGGCAGATAGGCGACGTTTTTCGATTCGATGTTAAAATATTTTATACGTATTGTACTATCTGTACATGATATGTATCTCAATCACACCGTAGATATTTATCAATGTATTAATACATTTATTGGTTCTTTGCCTCAAAATTACAATTATTTTTGAGGAAAATATTTTTAAAAAGTATTCTTAAGAAAAAAATTCAATTTTGGTGATACGGTTTGTGCGTTAGTTTTTTTCGCTACTGTTCTTCTCCATAGTTTTAATTCAATATAAGTATCTTTTTTGTCTGTTTTAGATATTTTACTGATTTTGTTCATACTAATTTAATTTCTTCTTCCATTGGAGGCTACCTAATATATGTTATTTATAATAGTATTATGTTAAAGGCCTTATATATACGTATGATATTTAATTTTCCTCTACTGATTTATTTGTTTCATGTTTCAAATTTTGCTACTGCTGTCATTTTTATGTTATAATTTTTATTCAGATTTTAATACATTCATTCTTATTTAGCTTTTTAGCATGCTAATTTTCTTATAACATCAAATATGAGTTTCTTTTTAAATCATTCTTTACAGTGTGTGAGGTTAAATCAAAGTTCTTTAAAAATTATGTGTAAGCACTCATTAATAAATTTTTTTTTTAATTTTTGGAAACACTATTTTACATGGGTTGAATCCTCCATAAAAAATACTATTCTTTCTATATTATTTATTAAGGAGTACCTTAATAAGGTGTACCTTCAGCTGTTCTTCATGCGAATGACAGTGATTTAAAACTGAAAATGGGAAACTGCAAACAACATAATTTTGTAATTAAATATATATTAGCTTATTTATCACTGACATGGAAATCTAAGTCTCAATTTTCTATTCCTTGAATTTACATAAAATTATTTTTTGCAGAATTTTCCTTTTAAACCAGCTGATCTGAGTATTTGTAACTTCAATATTGGGTTTTTTTTTTTCATATATAAAATTATTTATTAATATCAAGCATTTTTCTCAGTAGTTCTTTCTGGAAGAAATTTGCTTAACGACCTACCTTCTTGAACTGTAGGAGTCGTATAATAATGAACCCAGACTATCAAAGAGGCTATGCCAGATTTTTTTAACTGCATGATAAATTTGTTGTATTGAATTTAAAAGGAAATATATATGAGTTCTTCTCTCTACAAAATATATACGAATATCTCAATTAATCTCACGATGACTGTTTTAAGAATGACAAGATTCTAGTTTCTTTGATATTTACTATCAAATTTTTGAGATATTACGTTTCTAATATACAGCTTTATTAATTTTACAGCAAATACATTTTCACCAATTCGATAATTGACACAAAAAGAAACCTTAAGAAAATATTTTTTTGTTGGAATGCAAATATTTTAAGGGCGATTTTTTTTTAATTTAGTCCCTCGCGTTTAAATTGAAAATATTCCTTAACATTTTGCGAAGATGCGGATGATGAGACTTTAAAAAACTCCTGATCACACTCGCATTTATATACATTTTTAATTTAGCAGTATTTAAGATATTGTTCATGATTATCGCTCCGCTCTCAACACACAGTCCATCCTAATTTCTCGTCCAACTAAAGCTAAATGCCTAATAATTATCGCTATATTTTCACCTTTTTTTATTGACGTATAAATATTCGGATGAAGCCACCGTTAGAAATATACTCGTATAATATTCATCGTTGATGATTTCTGTTTATAGAGTGTCAGTAGTGTAATTTACTATCGTTGATGTTGACTCGTAGATTTCTCTTCAATTCACCGGTTCTCAAGCGCGCAACCATTCTAAAAATTTATTAGTTCAATTGAAAATATTTAGAAAGGAATATCAAAATACTTTACCAAAGTACTTTTGTGAAGTGAGTGATATTGATTAAGAAATGAGTGATAAATAACATCGAACTTTGAAACTACACTAAGACCGTTGACGAAAGAACTCTTAATTTTGAAACAAAGCCAAGTGATGTGGATGACGCCTTGACGTTTCCCCATTCTAAACTTCCACAATGCGTGAACGTGAGGACTTAGAATATCCGAACGTTCAACGTACTTCCGTGTCTGTACAGGGAGGGTATTTATAACCATCAGGTCTTGAACCCGCCTTTTAATAGCTCCATGAGTTCGATATTAGAAACATTTGGGTACCGGAACCCTAACATGACTAGAGATGATAACGAAAAGTCCATCTTTATTCTTACTCAACGGAAATATTTAAAAAGTAGTTTTATAGATATAAAATATTGAGAGCTATGTATCCTTCTTAGTAATAATTAAAAAATATCATGTATATAAGTATATTTAAACTTCTAGAATTATTTCCAAACACAAAGTTGTTCGAAAACCTGCAGCGCAAAACGTAATTGAGCTAGTTGCGAGTACAATGAAACTTCGCCACAAAATAAGCTTACCAATTAACACATTTTCTTTGAAACTTAAACTCAATGATTAACAATTATACATTTCTTTATTTATTTCTAAAACCACAAAGTAAAATTATAACAGTATAAATTATTATAGCCACATTTTGTTTCAATTTTAAGCATAGTTATTGTAATTGGAATTTTTTACGTATAGTAAATAACCATTGTGGATGTTCTTTAAAGCACTTTAATATTCCTTATCTTAAATGGACTTCTATTAATATTTATATACGACTGAAGAAATTTTTTTCAATATGAGGTTAATAAAATTTTTTAATTTAATAACAATGTTGATCAAAAATGTTTGTGGACTATTATGGGGTGAACTCGATTTAAGAAAATATACACTTAATCCTTTTAATCAACATGTAAAAATACTCTGAGAAACAAGTTAAAATGAAGGATGTTTCCGCATAAAACACTAAAAGAAATTTAAAATACCAATAGAAAAGGCAATTATTTTTGTCACTTTATCGTACACGTGCGCATTAATTCTTAAGGGATTACAAAAAATTTTGAAACTGAAGATATCGTTCCCTTTTGCTGTTTTAACACGAAATCAAGATTCTCCAATTTCTGTCTTATCCGTATAAATGCTGTAACTAAATAAGTAATTCCGAAATCAAACTGCCACAAGTTAACCACTATTTTTTTTTAAAGAAAAATATCTTTTTCCGAATTATTTTAAAAGCATGCTTGTCTAAAGTGCGGCCCAAAAGCTTTTAAAATGCGGTCAAACGCAAACTATAAAAATATTTCAATTAACACATTTTTATTTAAAAAAATAAATTTATGCACAAAATATACGGTATTAATTTTCGATTTAACTGATGAGTTTGAAAGAAGATTTCAAGATTTTCGAAAAAACGAAGAGTATTTCAATATATTTTCTACCCCGTTTTCTTTAGAAATAAATAAATTACCTTCATTAAATTACATTCATTCTCCTACATTATTTCAGTAACATAAATCACTACAGACAACAACATCCAATCAGAGGGCCCCAAAAGCCGTACGGACGATGGCAGCCCTCGCACGCGGACACGACGACGGTACCCACTCCGGGTCCGAAGTCAACATATTAAAGCAACAACAAATCAGGTTACTCCCTCTCGCACCGCGGGAAAAGAGAACATCACATCAATCACACTCACAACATGTCACGACAAGCTGCTACCTCATTGGGCGGTTAGTACAACCTCCCGAGGCCACTATTGGCCGAGGGAACTCTCATGTAAAAATTAAATTCTGACCATCAAATCTTTTCTGTATCCAAATAAAGTTTTCTCTGTAATTGTATTTTTAACTTATGTATTAGTGAATTATTTATCTCTCTGTATTTATTTCATTATAGCAACTTATCTATTTTTAAACTCAAATTCTTTCTTTTTTAATATCTAAAATGGGCAAGTTTCAAAGTACTCATGTTTTTCACCCTCAAGATAGGAGGTAAAAGCCCTGACGGGCTAGGTGCTCCGCATTAAAATCCAGCTAATAAATTACCTTCAAATCTTCAAATGGAATGCATTGAACTAAAAGAAGAATTTGAGAATGTTTCTATACTGGAGTTTTATAAAGACTACCTACAACGCGCGATAAATATCCTCATTTTCACATTCATGCTTTATTAATGTCTTCAGCTTTTGGCAGTACTTATATTTGTAAACAGTTATTTTCCAAGAATGAAGCATACAAAAAGCAAAAATAGGACAAAGATCACTGACAAGCATCTTGAAATGCATTAAGAATTGCAACTTCGTCTATTGAATCCGATATCGATTTGCTTGTTCAACACAAACGCAAATTCATTCTTCGCATTAACTTGATTTTTTTCTATCAAAACTAAATGAAACGAAACTTTTACAAATTTAAAATAAATGTGTACCTATTCATGTCTAATTCAAATTTTTAAAAATTTATAGTAAAAATAAATCATTTTATTTAATAAAACTACATATAGTTAATTTTTATTTCAATTTGTTAAAAAAATATTGTATGTGCGGCCCAAAAAAAATTATTATTATTGCAAGCGGTCATAATTTAGACGCCCATGCTCTAAAGGCTCATTCACACCAAGGCGTTCACGCGTCGTGATCAAACTAGTGCTCAGAGATATTTTCGTTGATCGGTTCACACCGAAGCTTTTTAGTACGCTCGCGGTGGATTTGCTCATTAGGTGACGCTGAAGATAGTTGTTGAAAATCGCGCTAAGTTGTTGATTCAGAATTGTAATCGCAAGAGAAATGAATTTTTGCAATTTTATTAGCTTTAAAAAGGGAAAAAAGGAAACAATAGTGGGTTCGACCCGTTTTTCAAAAACGGCGATCAAAAGGAGCGTCTGTGTTAATAGAAGAAATGCGTTTGTCAGACACAGAAAGCTATTTCAATTTTTTTCGCATGTCTCCGCAACTTTTCGATAAATTACTATCAATAGTTGGCCATTAATTGCAAAAAAGGATACAAATTATCGAGATAGTATTCAGTCAAAGGATAGATTGGCTTTAACTCTGAGGTATGTAAAAGTTTCCTCAAATGTGAATTAGTTTTGAAATTTTTGACGTTCTTATTTGTTAAGTCATCTTCAAAACTTAATACTTTTTTAAAAAAAGAATTAAAATGTAGGAATTTTGGCTCTTTCGTTGAACTTTAGTACATATATCAACATTTAATTTTTTTCCCCTCCAAAACTAATTAAGTTATTGTAAAATAGATCCCTAAAATTGTTGAGAACATCCTTAAGAATATTACAAGTACAAAAAAAAAAAATTCCAGGTCCAAAAATAATTCTAAAAGCAGTACAGTTTGAAAATTTTCCAAATTTTCTTTAAAAAAATTAGAATTTTTAAAATTGTGTGAATAATATGTGCAAAATTTCATATCGTATCATTTTCTTGATTAGAAACATTAAATGAAATTCTAAAACATAATTTTTAAATACATAAATAAAAAAAACATTGTTCAAAACGTGCCAAATCCCCTTGAAAATGTTTGTATGTGATATTCAAATAAGAATATTTTATGTTCAAAGCAACTTCTTATTTGCAGAACTGTTGCAGTATAAAAATTTTATAGCATTATAAAAATATTTAAACAAATTAGGGATATTGGAAATTAGTTACGAGCTCGATATTTTGCATTGAATAGCTCTTTTTAATATGGTAAATACTTTAACTTAAGTTGTTGTTTTTTATTTTAGTAATACTAAGAATGGAAAAAGCTTATAAAAAATAAATGTTGATTCTCCATTCTAAAAATTATCATGCTAATTTCTGTTTCTTTAAAAAAAAAAAATTAGAATTATTTAATATTTAGAGTTTAATTATTTAGAATATTAATGTTGCCCTTCAAGTTGTTATCATGACTTACTTGTATCCAAAAGAAGTGATAGTATAAAAACAAGGCAAATGTGTGGGTATGTAATCTATTATTTAACATATACCTGCATTGAATTAGCTTCTTAAACTAATTAAATGAATTATTGAACCTCAATTTTGTTGATAAATATTTATAAGTCATTCTCATTATCAGTGTATGTTTTAGGCACTTGGCAACTGGGGATTTTATGGCTAGTTTGTCGTACTCATTTAGAATTGGTCGCTCAACCACAAGTTCCATTATAAGAGAATATCAGTTCCTCACTAAAGCCAATTGTCTTAGTAAAGCCAGATAGGAATATATGGCTGGATATTGCTGAAGGTTATCATGAACAGTGGCAGTTTCCAAACTGTTTAGGTGCCATTGATGGAAAGCATGTCCTTATGCAGGTACTTTTTGTTCTATCTTCAGAATCTAATTATTTTATCATGGACAATTTATACACCTTTATAAATTTTATAAAGTAAAACTTTATATTCAAAACAATTTGCAATTTTTATCTTTAAAAAATTAAATAATGTGTTTAACATTTATTTCATATAAAAACATCCAACAACTTTTTTACAATTAGTCATGTTTTTCTCGTTAAAATGTATACCATTAAAATGCAGTTTTTATCTTTATCTTTTATTGATAAAATGAAGTAACAAATTCATATTTTTACTTTTCTGTAGGAGTTTTTGTATAGTTGCTTTATTAAAAATACTGTTTTCTTTTTCCAGGCACCACCAAAAAGTGGATCCCGTTTCCATAATTACAAAGGGACCTTCAGCATCATATTGTTAGCATGCGTTGATGCAAACTACAAGTTTGTACTTGTAGACATTGGAGCTGAAGGTCACAATAGTGATGGTGGAGTTTTCAAAAATTCCATTTTTGGTCAAAGCCTTGAAAAAGGCACATTAGATCTTCCTTGCCCAGTGGAAATACCAGGCACAACAAAGATGTTGCCTTTCCTTTTTATTGGGGATGAAGCTTTCCCTCTGAAAAGCAATTTGATGAGGCCATATCCTGGTGTTGCGTTGTCGAAAGACAAGGCAATTTTCAATTATCGTCTATCAAGGGCAAGGAGGTGCGTGGAAAATGCTTTCGGAATTATGGCATCTCGCTTTAGAATTTTCCGAAAGTCACTCGTGTCTAGCTTGGAAACGAGCACATTTACTGTCGCTACAGCAGTTTGCCTACACAATTTTATCAAAAGTGCAGAAGAAGAAGTACCATCCTGTGAAAGAAGGTATTGCTCTTTGGATTTTGCGTATAACATGTCACCTGATGGATATATAAATGATGGCAGGTGGCGAACTGAAGAGGCATTGGCGATTAATAGACTTAGCCACACTGGTTCCAACATGTACAGCCATCAAGCTGAAGAGATGAGAAGAACTTTGCAAAATTATGTCTGTCATGAGGGAGCGACAGCATGGCAAGATGCTCACATAGCCAAAAATGGCAAAAAAATAATGTTATTTATACTAATACTCAGTGGCATAGTTACCAATGGGCTAGGCAGTGCTCTGCACTGGATCCTGACCACCAAGCAAGACAAAATTGAAATAATTTCTTCCAAATTTAAGATATACATATAAAAGTTTGAAACATAACTATAATCATGGAAATTCAGTTGAAAATAATTTTGAACTTGTAGGGAATTCCCCCAAATTCTTTCTGTTGTTTGTTTAGTGTTGCGAGCTTCACTTATTAAAAAGTTATGTTTTTAATTTTTCTATAAACTGTTACTTGAAAGTTCCATGAAAAATCTCACCACACTTATTATTACATGTTACATAACCTACACAAGAGGCAGTTCCTGCCTAGTTACATTCTATTTTTAATAACAATGATTCATAGTAAGCTAGTTTCCTGTTTCAATATTTTGCAATCGTCATGTATCTGTAATAGACTGATGTAATTTTGTCCCCCCCCTCCTCTGCAGAGGTTTCTTTTTTAAAAAAATAATTATAATGTTTTATTGTATCTTCATGTTCATGCATATTTTTTGTATCATTTCCTGTCTATCTCAGCGGACTATTTTGTAGCTCTAAGCCAGTGATTCCCAAAGTGGTCTATATAGACTCCCACGGGTCCATGTCAGTAAAAAAATAATTTAGGGGTCCATGGGGTGTAAATGGGGGTCTACGATACTGGCTCTCATTAAACCAAATCGTGACTAATTTTTAAAGTTTGTATTCAAGTGTAAATCAGATTTTACTTTTTAAAAAACTTATTTACTAAATGTAATGAGGCACATTTGCAGTTATATTGTATTAAAACAAGCATACATTTTATTAAAACAAGAACCATCATTTCACATACACACAGTTTTTCTTGCCAGAATTAAGTTAAAAGAGTATATTACTTTCTCATTTTGTCACAGACAATCCACCAGGAAGATGTTTTAACCCACGTTCAGCATTTAAATGTAAATTTTGAAATTGCCAAGAAAAAGCATATAGTAAACAAAAAATATAGCTTTGTATATTTAAAATATTGAGAAATTTTTACTTAATAAAATCCAAGCAAGAAAGGGCCCTCATTTTTTTTAGCACTAGGGCCTTTGGTTTCCTAGCTATGCCACTGCTAATAGTATTAGTTTATGCACTCACTTCCAAAAGTTAAGCACGCAGAGGAAAATGCTGATTTCCGGAAGCCAATCAGGATTGAAGAGGATGCAATTCACTGCAGAGGTAGATGGAAGTATGCAAATATGTTAGGTAACAGCCAATCATGCTTTCATGTCAAGAAATATGCAAAAAGAGCAATCTTATAAGAAGCCAGCTTTATGAAGGGTTACAGAAGTTGATTGTAAGTGCTGATAGAAGGTGTTTAAAACTATCGTACAATTTGTTTTCAAGACATACATGTTTCTACGACTTCCAAAAAACGAATGGAAGATTCTGAGCGCTGGCGTGCTGTGGGGCACATTGAAGCAGGGCAGTCGATCACAGATGTTGATCTTTTCTTCAGCGTTCATCATTCTGTAATTTCACGTTTATGGAGCCAATTCCAAACCACACAGACAGTTGTCCAAAGCGGCCGCCCAAGGGTTACAACCCCCGTGAAAGATCGATATATTGCTATTGTAGCCAAGCGGAATCGCAGAGCAACCTCCACATGTGTGAAATCAATGGTTACAGCGTCCATTGGTAAGGCTATGTCTGCAGCTACTGTACTCCGAAGATTACCTATTAATGGACTGTATGCCTGGGTACCTCGAGTTTGTGTTCCTCTATCCGTCCAGTCAAGAGGAGCACGATTAAAGTGGTGCCGGGAATATGGTAATTGGACTGTGTCTGACTGGGGCAATGTCATGTTTACTGATGAGTCAAGAAGAATGGCGATTGCTTAATTCTGAGGTGGTTGACCACCTAATTGAAAGCCTGGCCAGAAGGTGTAAACTTGGCATATAGATGAGGGGGAACCACATACCCTATTAATGTCCTTTTTTTCATTTTATGCTGTGTATTTTCACTTTATACATAATTCTGTTTAAGTCTCCAGTATGACATTATCTGATAACTTACAAAAAGTTAATATTGTTTTCATTTCTGTATATAATTATTGATTTTGTTTTATGTATAAATATATATGCTACTTTACTGCCAAATTTTGTGTCAATCAAAGCAGTATTTATTGATTTTTTTGCATTTCACATCTTCATGCTTAACTTTTGGAAGTGAGTGTATTTTATCTCTAACTATGCATTTCCCATTAGCTAACTTTAGTTTTGCATAATAATGTATTTTAGAATTATAAGTTATTCATAGTTACCTTATAGAAATAAAATATTTTATTCTTTTGGTATATTTCTCATTTGAGTGAATTTTTTAAGTAGATTGCTGTCGTTATTTAAAATGTCATGAAATTTTTTACTAGAAAATGATAAATTATATTTCAAGCATAAAAGGGTTTTCAAAGTCTACACTTTATTTGCCATAGAAAAAATGCATTCCTTTTGCTCGTGAACAGAGTGATCTTAATTTGGAATGATTATGAACTATAAATTTTGGTGGCTTTTTTTTTTACAGTGATGATTTTAAATGAAATAAAGCCTAACAGGTAATATCGCCTGGTCCTGAATGGGTAAAGTGACGCTAAACTGTCACCTGAACACAGTAAGAAAATACTTTTTACACAGATAGTTTCAGGTACATATAGTTATTATATGCATATCAATAACATTGACATATATAATTGTGAATTTTGATTTATATAAAGAATTTCATCACAATTTACTGAAGATATTTTTTATTCATTTGGAATACATAATTTGCAATGGATTCCAGTGCTTCATTTTTGGCTTCCGCTGGATATTTTTTAATGCTTTTAGAGCAAAACTCGAATAGATGATCTTCTGGGTCAGTTTCTTCTCCTATCTTCATCAATGCAGCATCGATCAACTCTTCTCTTGCTCTCTTTCTTTTTTTAGAATTCGGTGTTTGTCTTCTACTTGCTAAATAATAAAACATCTTATTATTTCCAAAATAATTGTTTAAAAGTAAATATATTTAGCCTTTTTAGTTTTCATTAAATATTGGAAATGGCACATTTAACCACAATGAAATCCACACATCATGGTGCAAACTGTGGATAACCTTGAAGTTTTACCTGGCCCATTGTAAATTTTTAAACAGTTCAAGTGAAGATGTTTATATATATACATCTGCAAAACAGGGCAACCACATATGAATATAAATAAAATTGTTGTGAAATGCTTTACATTTACATAAATTGGGGGGTGGGGTGCAGTTGTACCTTTATTCAATGCATTAGTATTAAATAATTTTCAAAATATACGAACTTTAAAATAATACAAATATTTTTTTTAAAAAAATCTAATTTCAAACATGTTTTGAAAATAAACATACTTATAGGGGTAGGCTGGGATGTTGCAGGCAAATTAAAACTGTCCTCCCCTTGAACAATTTCTGCCTCTTGAACAATTCCTGTCTCTTCCTCAAACTGTATTCTTTCCTCAATGCAAGGAACAATTATTGGCATGGTTGTTGTTCCGGTTATGTTTGACCAAGTACTTCAAAATAATAAAAAGCTTAATTATCATTCTAACATAAAAGAATTTATTCTAAAAATATCCAGACAGTCATAAGAATAGACATACCTTCCTTTTTGCATATAGGGATCCAGGAAACTCAGCATTTCTGAAAAAGGCCAAATCTTTCGCGCCTTTGCTTCGCTTCCACTTGGAAATGCTCTAACTTTTTCCTTACGATATTGATCCCTTAGGACCTTAAATCTGATTTTACACACATCACCTAAAATAAAAAAAAATAGTTCTACATATATTAACTCAATTGGACAATTAAATAATGTGAAAAAAGATCTATGGTCTAAATATAACCCCCATACAAAATTTATCCCAAAATATTATTGTTTGTGTTGAATCTGAGCACAAAATTAATATGCTCAACACAATTAGTCTAGACTAGTTTATCAATCTTTTTTTTTTCTGTAGGTAGCCCACCTGAATATAAAAAAAAAAATGTGAAAGATATATTTTACAAAAAAAAAAAAATTTAGTGACCAATTTCATTAAATATCTGACCATTATGGATAACTAAAATTGAATATTTTTCATTAGTTTACAGCAATGCAATCACATTAAAGAATGAGTAACTTAACAAATCTTTTGATTTAAGAAGCCAATTTGAATCTATGTCAATTACACCTGGGCAAAAAATACTAAATATAAAAGCAGGAAAAATAAATATCTTTTTTGAAGCAATTGCAAATACTGTTTTCAAAGCTACATGACCCCTGCACTTTTAATTATTCATCAAAAATCCATGTGGCACATGGAATTAAGAAACACTGGTCTAAATGCGAGCTAAGAAATTATAAGAAGTATAAAGTGGATTGCATTTTTAAGCATAAAATTGTAGTAATAACAAAATCTAAAATAGTACAAAATATTTTCATACTATAAATCTAAAATACACTGCATTTAATACACATTTCAACTTTCTTGAATATATCAAAACATGCTACATAAATTAACCCTAAAATATATATGTTGTAAGTCTAGGAAGTATTTTTTGAAATAGTTACTTTTATTGCAAACACATATAAAACTTTTTTTTTTATGCTCTGTTTTTAAAAAAGTAATTTTTATTAAGAAACTTGGTTTTCGAAAAGTGCTTCAATGTTATATATATATATATATTTGTTTTGAAATGGGATGTCGTACTCTAGGATTCATATGATCTCGAACATTTGCTTAATTATATTTTTGTGATGTATTTTATATATATTTAAATGTATATATATTGGCGTTATAGATTTTTTCCCAAGTATACGAATATATAAAATATTGTTTTATATAGTTTGTATTTAACTACACAATTGCTCAACATTCAACCAATCGTCAACTTTTTCCAAGAGTAAAAGATAAATACAATGTAAAAAATTAACTTACCAGAAAGTCCTAAGGATACTCCAATTTCCTTCCAGGCATTTTCTCTCATAATTTTATTTTTGTGATTTTTATTTGCCAAATCGTACAAATGAGAGTATTTTGTACTTCTATTATTAATCTCTCGTCATTATTGGCCATATTTATATAGAATTTGTATTAAAAGTGTTCGCAAAAAAGAATGATCAAAAATATCTCAAACAAATATTGCGCTAAAACGATCATAAAAATTCCAATTCGGTTATAAAAGCATTTTCATCTGTGATTGGTTAAGAGTGCGTCATGTGACTAAGCTATGCACGCTCAGACGCCTGAAGTTAACTTATTTTTAAGTTAAAAAGTTGCGATCACAACTTTTTCGACTGCCGGAGATGAAGTCTCTGATTGGCTAGACGCTCAACGCTTCACGCTGACTGCCTTGGTGTGAATGCAGCTTAATTGTTTTGTCTACGAGTTTGAATTCAAGAAAAAAATTAGATTAAAAAATAAAAAAAATGGAAGAGCATAATCCGAATGGACATGGACCAATGAGAAGCAAGCTGATTTTCTGATTGGGAATTAAATAGAAGTGTTGTAGCCAATCAGATTTCGTCTCTTCTTTAAGGTGATGCCATTTTTTTTTACTCTCTTATTTTGAACGAATTTTGAACGTTGTTCGAAAATAACAGTTTCGTGTGTGCATGAATTGTTTATCTTAGTAGTCGAATACATAAAACTCCTTCAAGAAATAAGAGTAAGCAAATATATTTTAAGATTCCATTAAAATTTAAAACTTTTGAATTGTTGTTTCTCATGTTTTATTTTCTAGCTATTTCTTTTTACATTGTAGTTTACAGTAATTGAATTCACGACTTTATAATTCTATGTTATTTAAACAAAAACAATATTTATATTCAGTCAAATAATTATATTTCGAGGAAAATCGTGCTTATGTATTGCTTACCTTGCGGTTTCAACAAATAATATTTGAAACTATGCAAAACAAAAGCTCCAATTAATCTATCATTTATGTCTTATCAGAGTAAACATAGGTTTTTAGATTGTGTGCATTACGTTAGTTATATATTTTTTAATATTATAAATTTGTGTTTATATTTCCAGTAATATTTATGGTACATTTCACTTTTTGAGTTTTTTTTTAATGTAGAATTTACTGTTAGTATATATTTTTATTTACTATTATTTTGTTTCAACTAATTTATGACATGGATAATGTGTTTTTTTAATTCTATTTTCTTAAAACTTATTGATGTAATACAAAATCCTGCTTTAACTAAATTGTTGAATTTAACTTTAAAAATATTATAGCTATAGTAGAGTTCAGTACTTATGTGCTTTTGTAATCTCAATAAAACTTTTGAATCGTATTGAATACATGTTGAATATTTTTTATGAAATTGCTTTATTTATGTTATTTTACTCTGTATTTTATGTATTTTAACTATGCAAGTTTTAAAATAATATATATAAATAGTTAAAGTGTGGGGATAGATATCAATTAGACCCGGCTGCCAACCTCTCGCCAAAAAAATGACTTCGCCAAGCCCTTTCTACACTTTAACCCTACAAATTTCTATTTGTTTATGTATTTTACAGAATTGCAATTTTCATGGAAGTATGGCAATGTTTTCTTCTTTGCATAGATGTGTTCTTGAGCATTCTTAAAGAATATATTCAGTGGATGGCAAAAGTGTTCATACACTTGCAATTTCCTGTAAAATCTAACGTTTTTGACCAATAAAAATTAATTTATCGGAATTGTAATTTTTTAATGATAGTTGGCAACTTGTTCTTAATGGAATGACATAATCAATTCTTTAAAAATAGTATTACTTTTTAAAATTTAATAATCTAAAAACTACTAAAAATTATTCCACAAAAGTCTTTGTACATTTAACAAAAATCTCAGCATGGCTTTAAATATTGTATTTCTTTCTTAATTTATACTTAGTGGGATATCTTTAGTGTCCACAATAATTTTTAAACGTTTTGGTATAGATTCATCAGTTTTTTGCAATTCTGCATCGATTTTCCTCCATGTTTCTGTGATTATACTTTTTACTTCAAATTATGTTTTTATTATTAAAATTTATTCACAAGCAAATTTTGATCTAAATTTTGAGTTTGTCTAAGACAACCCCATTTCAATAAAAATGGTTATTTATTATCTTTTCAAAATTTTTTTAAAGTTTCCAATAAGTCTTTGCGTGATACTGATACTACTCCATAGTGCCATGGGTTGGCCACCCCTGGTCTAGCACAACAGTCGGTTTTGATTCAAATGAAGAATTTTGTTCACTATTAATGGATTCAGTTTTTTTCTTCTTGTTGATACAAAGTCTCACTAGTGGCTGATTTTTGGTTTTTCATACTATTTTACTGCTACACAAAACTAATGAATATG
>BMAO01015907.1:0-20053 GCA_019973975.1 Trichonephila clavata
TCGTGAGAAACTGTTAAGCCAAAAAAGTCACGTTTGGAGTAAATTTTGATTCACTCATTAATTTGAAGAAATTTACATCTGGGGTGAATTGAATGCTTGTAGAAGCATATGATGAGGTTGCTTTGAGTGAGTGAAGTTTTTGTGGATTAAAAACATTAAAGATGAGTTTGATGTCGAAGACAAAAAACGAAGAGAAAGATTACTAGAGGACCATTCTTGCCAAACGTGAGGAGAGCTTGCCCTTAAAAAGTAGGGACTCTACAAGCAATTTCAATTCATTCATTCTGAATCATACCCAACATTTAAAATGTTCGGTGTGATTCAGAATCAATGAAATTGGGTTCATTCGCATTGACGATGAGAAACATTTTTAATGTTGATTTTGTACATTTTAAATAGTGCTTAAAAGGCATAAATGAAAGCAATTTTAATTTCGTTTAGTTACTGATGAGAAATAGTTACACTATAACACAAAGAAAACTAAATCATGAGAAATACGTGATCAAGTTTCAACAACCGAATATTTAAGGAAGGAAACACAAGCTGTGTATTTTGTGGCATTAGCTTGCTGTCGTGTATTATGAGTTGCTCAAACCAAATGAATCCATTACTGGTGTTTGCTACCAAATACCATAATGAGATTCAGCCGAACATTCCATGGAAAACGTCCTCACTACTACTACAAACACGACAAAATTATTCGCCTCTATAATAATGATCATCCACAAGTTTCTGCACCGATGAAAGCCTAATTAGAAACACTCAGTTGGAAAGCCCTACCCCACCCTCTATGTTTACCACCAGATATTGTTTCTCCCTATAATCTCTTTTTTCGATCGATGACATGGCTTGTCTCAACAGCACTGTACATCATATGAAGATGCTAAATATTTTTTTTTGATTCGTGGATAACCTTAAATTTGAAGCGTTTTTCCGACACGTTATCCGTTAGCTACCAGAAAGAGGAGGCCCATGGGTAGCCAAGTGGTTAGAGCATCGAAGGATCTCCAAACCAGAAGGTCTGGGTTCAATGCCACCAAATACCCTTCGAGTACACACGGAGTTCGAGTTCGTTAAATAAGTGGGTCCGAAGGACACGACAAGAGCACCAACCAAAAAGAGAGGGAAGAAGTGGCTAGTAGTTTACAGTACTTTAAATAAAACAATATAAACTGTTCTTCCGTAATAAGTGCCGAATGTTTGATAAAAAAAGGGGCAAAAACTTATTTGTTCTTCATTTAACACTTCCTGTTATTTAGTATCTTTCACCGTTTTACGTCATATTTTTTTATCACATTTGGGTTTCGTATTGTACTGATATGTAAATGAGACGAACTTCTATATGTTTCATTTACCATCAAGAGGATATAGCTCGAATATGAATAATTTATTTTATAAATGTGAAGATTTACACCTAAGCTATTAGTTAAAGGGGTTTTCCAATATTTTTTTAAAGAATATTCTCACAACTAGAAAATTTAACACCATTCTTCAAATGCTCTTAGATCACAGACTGGTTGGAGTCACATAAAACACAGTTGTGGGAGTCGACTGCTTCAATTTTGTAGGGGTTGTTACGTAAATAAATATGTACCTTTAACGAGTGTACCTCTACTCCATGATTCCCTCATCTCTTATCAATAGCACGTCTTATCATATCTTGTTTAATTATTTTCAAAAGAGTCAGAAAATTTAATTGTATGAAAAGAAAAAAAAAATCTTTCAATGCGCTTCTCTGTTACAGTTCCTTTCTTAACCATTTGGATAGATTTTCGTTGTCCAAAATACCGCTATGGAAAGGAATCTATTGGAAATAACTTATTATGTTCAAATGCCTTAAGCAAAGATCTAAAATGAAAAATTCTTTAAGAGTTATTTGGATTACTCCGAAAGGCTTGAAGTGTATAAGGGTTGCCCAAATGAAAAGTGGGCAAAAGTGGTTGCGTCAGCTATAGCAGTCACCAAACAGGGACACGACGGACGGAAGGAAGTACTATACACACCAGGTGCGATATTTAAGAGTTAAATATGGTATCGGTAGAGGAAATTAATCGCGAAAGTAAAGCCTTGCCATATGAGGATGCATCCAGATCGGAACAAGGTGCAGTAGAACGGTTTCTAATTTCAGGAGGTGAGCTTAATGAGGATATGTATCGGGGAATTGAGGATATATATCGTAGAATTGAATACATCTATCGTAGAACTGAGGACATCAATCGTAGAATTGTATCCATCTATGGCGGATACTGTTTAAGCCAAATGTCTTGAAATAGTTGATGTCAAAGGTTTCGAGGAAGGCAGAAAACGATATTGGATTCCCATAAGAATGTTCGGTCACACATCTCCCGTGAAACCAATTTTAAAAGCATCCCAGGGAAATATTAGTACAACCACCGTGCAATTTGGATTTGTCACTCTGGGACTTCTAGTTTTTATGCCCAGTAATACAGTATTACTTTTATATTTAGGCGATGAAGTGAAGGAAGCCAAGTAGGACTTCCTCAATAATCCCCCACATTCTTCCTAGACTGAAGACATAGACCAGCTACCGAAACAATGGGACATGTGTTACAACATCCAAAGCGATTTCTTTCGATTTATAATAAAATCATTCGTTTTACTGAATATTTCATAAAAGTGGTCCGTATACTCTTTTTGTGCCTTATGATTTAACTGTATTTACGAAATTGTTGCTACAAGCCGACAGTTGTTGAATATACTACAGTTTCTTCTACTGTACCATAAGTACTGAAAGGTCCAATTGCTAGGTAGAAACTAAAAAGCTCGCTATCGATACCTGCTCCAAAATCACGCGATATCTTTAGCATACATGATGATATACAGGGTGTCCAGCCTTAATGTGACCCAATAGCTAATTCCCGAACCGTTCGGTTTAGATATACACTTCCAATTTGAAAAATGTTTTAAAAAAGGTAAATAATTTTTTACGTGCTTTTCGAAACAAAAAACACATTTAGAAAAAATTACAAAAATTAATTTTTATACGGTCCCCAGGTCCTATCACTTATGTTCAGGAAAAGATGCGGTACACAAAAACAAAGTAAACATGAAAAGTTTCATTTTATTACGATAAAAACTGGCCGAGTTATGGAACTTTCAAAATCATACATTTCCTCTATTTTCCCGGCCGTTTTGAAGAAGCTAGTAAGTGGCCGTCTCCAAAGTGAAATTAATTGGAACTGCCAGGAAACTTCCGCTATTGCACGTCACTCTTATGTAAATCGTTTTTAAATTTAAAAGTTCATAACTACGTTAATAATGCAATCATTGAGCACTTATGAAGTAAAATTTATTCTTTACGTGTAAAATATGGACAAAATAAAATATTTTGGACGCAGAAAACATTTCAAAAGCAGTTCCAGAAAATAGACTTATTTGCTGCGGTACTGATCATGGCGATTATTAAAAATCTGTTGTGTAGTTTCTAGGAATTGCATACAGCCATATTCTAATATTACGAATTCTAGTACGGGAGAACGAGATGTATACAAATGAAGAATACTGCTAAATTTTACTGTTTTATGGGCTATGTATTCGAAATAAGAGAGAGGCGGCAAGACTTTATGCCATTAAATTTCCCAGTCGAAGACATCCATCTTATTGTACAATTGCTCGTTCTGTTCAACGCTTGTATAAAACTGGGAGTTGTCATAGACGTATTCCCTTGTCTCGTGCCTTCCCATTATTTTAGTTAATTTGGTCATTCTGATATAATAAAGCCCCTAATTCATGATTGTCGAATCTTTCCTCATTATGCTATAATTTGAACGGCAAATCCTGTATTATTTTGCTGTTATTTGTTAAAACAAGGCGTTTTAATCTTTTCGGTACAAGTTGTATTTCTTATATTTAATTTTTATTGTTTGCCATACAGCAATACAAATATTCAATCTATGATGTTTACTACGATGTTTTAATGTTTCTGTGATTATTATTATTTTTTTTTTTTTTGCTCTTTCTGTAGATAGTGAATTACTGCTCTCTAAACTCAATTTATTTACGACCCCCTTTTCTGAGCAACTCAGATGCTTCAAATTTATCTAGGCATAACTCGGTCAGTTTTTACCGTAGTAAAATGAAACTTTTTGTGTTTACTTTGTTTTTGTGTACTGCATCTTTTCTTAAATATAAGTGACAAGACCTGGGGATCGTATAAAAATTTAATTTTTGTAATTTTTTCTAAATGTTTTTTTTTTGTTTGAAAAGCACGTAAAAACATTCTTTACATTTTTTAAAACATTTTTCAAATGGGAAGTGTATATCTAAACCGAACGGTTCAGGAATTAGCTATTGGGTCAAATTCAGGCTGGACACCCTGTATATAACACGTTAATGCAAATTGAATTGATTAACTTATAGTGTAATATGAAAGTTATGTATTTCCCACAGATCTATCATTGTAAATTATGAAATGTGACACCGAATTGATTGTTGGCATCAACAGTCAGTTTACAATCGAAACCACAAGTATGTAGTTAAATTCTTATAATATAATTCCAAACAATTCCAAACCAGTGAAAGTTTTTAACGTACATTTGTATGTACTTCAATGAAGTTAAATTCTAAATAATGTTTCGTAATGTACAAATGTCAATTTTGAATGTATGTTTAAAATTTATGCTGTATTTTCCAAGCAACTGATTTAAATTCCTCTGAGAGGAAACTAATTCTGTTGAATATTTAAAATGTATATTTAACATATGAAATATGAAAACTATATCACACACAATTCCTTTTTTATTTATATATACTGTATTTTAATGTTAGTTGAATAAAATATTATTAACTTAATATATGTTATTCACTGTATCTGTTATGATTCTTCGTATACTAAAATATAATTCTCCCATATAAACCGAAATATCACTATTATTTTAACCCTTTCAGCACCGCTGAAGAGAGAAAGAAACGTTTCCCGTTACCATACTTTCCGTGAGCACGCATGAGACTAAGAAAATTTCACTGCTAATTCTAATTTCTTTAAAAAATTCATATAAAATATTTCATTAAATCAAATACGCTAAAATTTACAATTTGCTACTATCGATAATATTTAAATACTCAGTAAAAATATTTTCGTTACATTAAAAAAAAATTAATTACGAATTTTATAGCGAATGTTTTCCTTTTAATAACAAAAGTACACTTTAAGAATGTATGATGCCCAATTAGGTAATAAGCTTTCCGCCTTTTTAAAATTTAGTCAAAATATAAACAAATATCTAGAGCGCTGTAAATCCCGAACCTTTAAATGCCCGATTCTCTCGAAAATGTTAAACATGTGCAGTTGTGTACATTCATAAATATCCCGGATCTAATTATTAAAAAAAAAAACTCGAAGCCGAAAGCACATATTCTAGTTCAAAGTTTTGTATGAAATATTATTTTTAAAAAATGAACTTTAACAGCCATCTAGTGCCTTGAAAAAAGTCTTTAAAAACGTTTCAAACTCAAATTACACCGGTGTCATTATGGGTCTCTGAGCAGGGAATATGATGACGTGGGACTTGAAAGAGGAAACGCGTAATCATACATATACAAGGGGTGATGAAATGAAAAGGTACGAAACGACATAAAAATGAAACAGTTAAATATTTGCATATTCCGCCAAGGGAGAATGTAGCGAGACATCTCGGGATGCCATTGGAGACTCTGACTGGGATCGGATCATGCGCGGGTGCCCGCATGAGCAGGAGAGAGCAAAGGCTCTTATAAAAAGCGGCGTCCAAATGATGCGAGCACAGAATTACTCGAGCACAGAAAAAGCATTAACTCCGATGTGTACTGTGAGACACTCCGACGCCTACGCAGGTCCATCAAGAACAAAAGACCGGGGCTGTTCACGGAGGGTGTGGTTCTGCTCCATGATAACGCGCGTCCACACGTCTCCAGAGTCACACAAATGGAACTGGACAAGTTCCAATGGGAGACGTTGGACCATCCGTCCTACAGTCCGGACATGTCACCCTGCGATTTCCATGTGTTTGGTCCCCTGAAGAAACACCTGAAAGGAAAGCGCTTCAACTCGGACGACGTACTCAAGGACACTGTGAAGGACTGGGTCTCGTCACAGCCACAGGAATTCTGGGAACACGGAATCCTGCGGCTTGTTCATCAGTGGGATTGTTGTACTCAGGCCTATGATGTATATTTTGAATAAAGTCTATATTTGTACCCACCGTGTCGTTTCGTACCTTTTCATTTGATCATCCCTTGTATATATGATGATGGTCCTGATAGGATAAACATAATTATGATTTATAAAAATTCATCTCAATGACTTGGTTTCTTTATAACATTCATATTTTTCTGAAATGATATTTCCTGATTCTATTTAAATTTAAAAACAGCATGTTGCAAGTTTTTTGTAAATGTTATCATTTAAGGTATCCGACTGGTTGCGACAACTTTTTTTTAAAAAAATAGAGATATGTCGATTTTTTTGTTATTTTAAGATTTTTTTAGTACATTTAAATAAAAATATGCTAAAATTAAGAAGAGAAAATTAACTTATAACTAAACTGGGAAAAAATTGGTAAAAATTGACAAAAAATAACATAAACGCAGTCCATTCTGTACCAAAGATTTATAGAAAATTTTCAATTTTTCAATTCTGATGTGTTGCTATGTTATTCATTGTTGAAATGACTTTCAGGATAAGAGATATTTTAATTTTTATAAAAACTAGAGCACTTTATCTCAGTTACTATATGAAATTGCTTAAAAAAGCAGTAATTATATTCACATAAGGGACTGTAAACTTTGTAATTAAACAGTGATTGACAAATCTGAAGGTTAAAGCACTTCTACTATTATACAGAACTCACACAAAAAATTTCAGTTAGTTATTCTCAAAACTTTTTGAGCAATCGCTGACCCCGTTTGATTATTTTCAAAAACTCACATTTCGAGTAAAACGCATTTTAAAGTGTTACATCTCGCTTAAGGTAATGGCATCTGCTTTTACTAAAACACTTGTAGTTTTTGTTATATTGAACGGATAATGATAAATTTGGTATTTTTATAAAGCTAATAAGATGGCCTATGAAATAAAATCATAAGAAGAATTCGTCAGATTTTGGCAAAATTCACAATTTTAGGGTAGTCGAATACCTTAAGTATTTTCAGGCATATATCAGAAAATAGATCATAACAAACATGCGGACAACATAACATGATAATATAGTCTTGATATTGATTCCAGTTGAAATGTAGCTCGAAATTCGAAATTTTCTGGAGAGTGTATTTCCGAGACTTATATTTGACGAATAAAATTACTAGGATTTTTTTTGGGTCAATTCGAGTACTAGAATAGTATCCGCGCAGGCTGAAGCTCGGAACACAGACCCAGTTTGCCTATGCCTTAAAAGACGCATGGCAACCTCAAGTACTGTTGTGTGTGGCACTATGCTGTTAGCTATGGCGCTATGCTGCGTGTTCTTCTCTTTTAGAGAGATTGGGAGTGAAATATATAAGATATGTCTAAGACAGTTAAATGACGTGAATATTGTACAATCGATCAAAAACATCATTTGAAACATATGACTGATTCAGTAAAATTGCTCCTGTCACTTGAAATACACCGCTTGATATCTGTTGGCGTTGAATTTAACCCTCATAAGCTCCTCACTATCCGAGTTACACTATTGTGGTTCAAATTTAACAACACATTGTCCTTGATACTGATACATTCTAGAAAGCAAAAGAAATAATTAGCTATTTTTATTTCGAAAACATGAATTGCAAACCGTTAAAATAAAAAAAAGTACCTTAATCTAGACTCTGCTTATGGGATACATATAGAATAAAGTAAAATCATTCTAAAGGCAGCTTGAACAAGAGCTAACTTAATCCCTTAAGTCCTACGGTCGTATATACACGTCCTGCTGAATTAGTGCCTTTAGTGCCCCGGACGTGTATACTTGTCCTTCCAAACGAGGACTTTTTTGTATTGTGCTGCTCTGTTTAAAAGTAGTACTACACCATTTTGGAACACACTAACATGGCATTTACAGTGCTTTTACAGAATTTACTTATTTCGGAGAAGAGATGGGGAAGGAGTTTGTGTGAAAGGGAACGATTAAGCCCACAACTAAGCAGTTTTTCTCATTTTTTTTTTATTGTGCTCTTTGCTTTTCTCCATTTGCTGTCATTTTCATTTACCGTGTGTAATAGGAGCTTTTTAATTTTTTATAAGAATGCACTGAATGTGGTGCTAGTTTAGTGTTCAACCTTGTTTCAGGATATATCACAGAACAGATAAGTTATAATTTATTTTTTACTATATTGTAATTATAGAGATTAAATATTTTATTTCCATTTTATTATTTATATAAGCATTTTTTTCTAAAGTGAAAATAAACAGTTTTTAGGTGAAAGATACGCCTTTTCTCCCTCCCCAACCAATTAATTGTGCCACAACATGCGCTTGTGGAAAAAACAATGGCACTGGGGTGTGGGAGTGAATTTCGTAACTTTTCCTCGGCAGTTAAGGCATTAAATATATTTTTAAAAGGTCATAATAAGTCCTGGTAAGTGTGGGAATTTTAATCTATTTTTTTAGATTACAAGAAATCCAAGAAAAGAAAGTCAACATTTGTATACTTAAAACATAAATTTGAATCCTTCCTTGGAAGATTAATAACTAATGATTATGGAATTAAGTAACACATTTCAATAAACTTGGTCTAAAATACCCCAGCATATTATGGTTTTACCTTAAAATCCTTTTGTTGAAACATTCCCTCACAAGATTAAAGCTTTTAATTCTACTCTTATAACAAATTATGTAATTACCACTTTAAAATCTGATTCATGGAGATAATAAATTGAATGTTATTTAAATGGCTTGAACAACAGTGCTTTAATTTGTACCAATTAAAATCTTTGGAAGTAGCAATCCTATTTTGAAACTATCTGTCTCACATTCCTACATAGATTAAATGTCATTTATTCATTAGTTAACTATTCGTCGAGCAGGTCAGCATTTGATTAAATTCCACTTAGAGTTTAAGCTTGCGCAATAGATAGATGCCTCATTCACTTCCTGCCCGTAAGAGTTAAATTAGACTGTCTTTCAAAGAAGTGGTTAATTGCTTGATTCCTTATAAGGTTAAGTACCATTTATTCTAGACTTTGCGATTCCTGGAAATCGAGTTAATTGAAAAAGCAGGAAAATTCGATTAAGTTTAATTGAAAATGAAGTACTTTGGCTAAAGTTTCAATCATACGTCAGTAAACAGAAACATCTTATCTATGGTTAAATCCTCGTCCTAAGTTGTAAGATTTGCTTAAGGAGTTAAAGGATTTTGACTGTCAGTGCTAATGAAATAAACGGAATTACAAAAATGTTATTTTTTGAATGACAGATAATATTTAAAAAATGTGCTTGAAACGTTTTATTTACCTAGAATCATTTTGAAGATTAAATTTGGTTTGAAACAAAAACAAAAGTTGGGATATAACAAGATAACTAATATCAAATTGGTGTTCAATAAAAATACTCATCATGTGTAAGAAAATATTTTATAACGAAAATATTTCTCTGGAAATATAAATAGAAAGAAATAGTAAAAAAATAGTGCAAATTTACAGGACAGAATCAACTAAGATACTATGCAAATTATTCGGATCGTGTTGCTGTATATATTCAAAACACGATGCAGATTTAGATTCCGCTATATTTGCTCTACTCTTAGACGAGAACAACAAGTCGCTGGAGCTTTCAATAGAAACTTCATGTAGCTCTAACTATTATACGAGTGTTAGAGAATTTAGTAATGAAGCTCAAAAATGAAGTTTGGTTTGTCCGTCTTGTCACACGATAAAGCAGATTGCACAAGTCTAAGTTGCCACAGCTGTGGTGTAGAATATTGTAAGAAAATAGTGTTTCCACATTTAAGGTTGTCACTGTAGGCAGAAGACATCAATATTCATAGAACAATCAATATTTGATCTCGCAGTGCACTATTAGTGAGATCCCCAAGCAGACGCAAGACGTTCTAAATGACCACTATATAGCCGAATTATTATCCATAATTTGGTTTCAAGCCATTTATATCCGTTAAGAATATTTCCATCGAATCTACAACAATAACACTTCCGTGCGTGATGGTGTCAAACTAGCTCTATGGACAAGGAGGAATGGTATAAAGTGGATTTCGGAGACCATTACTACTTTTATTAAAATTCACAGTTGTCGTACATGATTTTAGTGTTCTTTGGTTTATTTGGAATGTAACTGTGGAACGCCGAACAGCTACTTTACCTGGTGTCATTTTTCGTTGCAGGATCTCATATCAAGAACTTTCTACTTATATCAACTAACAAGTCACAAAAGGTAACCAAGTGCTTTACTCCCCCCGCCATTATTCAACCACTTTTATATGGACTCTCTTTGTTTCCAGAACTGAGAGGGATGCCAACAAAATTTTTCCATACAAACAGCTCTCTCTCATCAAGGCTTCTGAAAACTGTCAACCTTGAAATTATTGTTCTTGCGGCCGCATACAATTGCTTAGAAAGATAAGAACTTGTAGCATTCCTATAATGCCTCGCTATAATGGACTCTTACAATCTTCTCTGATTGTTGTGGACTTTGGATGACCTTGTCCAAGCTTCCTCTCAAAGGATCCGGTATCCTGAAGTTGCTCCATACGTTGAACGAGACACTGGGCGTTCAATTAAATTCACTATAAGTCTCGGTTTCAGGCAGGCCTGCTTTTATCCTTTCTACAATTTACTACCTCATTCCATCACGTAAACTTTGGTGGTTACTCATTTTAACTGTTTGAATTGTAATTTTACCAATTTCTGATTACAACACCAATAAATTCGGTGAGGTGTACTGGCGAACAAAATGCAGATTTTGGTACTTGTTCTTATACATACTAGCTCTAATAAATACTAACTCGACTAGTTCCACCCACACACACCTAAAAGTTTACATATTCGTCTTTCAAAATTTGAATATTTCTTTTGAAGTAGTATTTATGCATTTTGTTCAATTATTTTCATGAAATTCTACAAGATATGCAAATTATTTTAATTTTTAAGACCATATATATATATATATATATATATATATTATATATATATATATATATATATATATATATATATATAATGACTTCTTCTAACTCTCTTTAACTGTACCTCGTTAAATCATTTCCTAGTTCTTTCGCATCTTAATCTAATTGCTCGCGCGCATAATCTTAATCTTAATCTAATTGCTCGCGCGCATTGCATCCAATCACGATTCCTGTTACCAAAGAGTCGTGCGACCTTCACTTGAAGTTTAAAACTCGGAGCACACGGTTACGCCGCCCTTTTCGCTTCTTGTATCTTGCCATCATGTAGTCTGCTGCAGCTAGTGTTTGTGCATTGTTGTGTGTGTGTCGTCCTTGTCTTGCTTAAATGTTTTCAAGATGTATTATAAACAGATTTAATTAACCTCAAGAATGTTTCTTCAAAATCAGTTTAAAGAATCCATTCCAACGAATATCGTCGTATTACATATATATATAATGGGCTCCGGATTGGTTTTTTATCATTGCAGACCTAGTAAATTCGCAGATGGTGTCTCTTTTTTAGTGCGGCACCATGTAGAAGAATCCCAATCGCCGAAGATGATTTTAACTTACAGTTTCCTCCCTAGAAGGAGGAATATGAGCTCTCACGGTGCGAACCTGTACTAGGATTTAATTTTGCCAAAAGTACCCAAGACAATCAGACACTCTCAGGATTTATTACATGTCTTATAATCATAGATGAATCACAATCGCCGAAGATAATTTTAACTAACAGTTTCCTCCTAGAAGAAGTGATATGAGCTCTCACGGTGCGAACCTGTACTAGGATTTAATTTTGCCAAGAGTACCCAAGACAATCAGACACTCTCAGGATCTCTTACATGTCTTATAATCATACGACATAGCCGCTTTCTATTTTCTGCATCATGAAAATCCACCAACCTGGGCTGGGGTCCAACTTGCAACCTTAGGTGCTAAATCCCAGCGACAAACCAATCACGCCACCCGACTGGTCTTTAATATATATATATATATATATATATATATGTGTGTGTGTGTGTGTGTGTGTGTGTGTGTAATGTTCTCTAATTCTTAGCTTTACTCCTGAAGTAAATTAAGTTTACATTTTAAGATATGGATTTGGTCAATTTCACTAAATTTGAATTCATGCTTTAGAAAAGAGTAATCAATTATTCAGCAAGTGAAATATAAAGTAGTCATTTATATCCTACATAAAACTAAACCCAAGTTCCTGTGCTATACATTTTCATAATTCCCTTAAATGTAGCTTTCGAATATGTATTTGACTAAAAGCGTATGTTTATGATGTTTGTGAGATAAAAAGTAGAAATATTTACTTGGTATGAAACTATTGTAGAACTCTAAATATAAATCAGCGGTTACTGTTGAATTTAAAAGCTGCATACGACTTGCATATTAGCTTAAGTGTTAAAATCCAAGAATAAGGGATTTTAAATTCCTGGCGAAAAGTTGATAGTAAGTTACTGATGTTATTTAGTGTAATGTGCATGAGAGTAGACACAAGTATCATAGAACTTAAATACTAGGGGGAGAAAAAATATTGGGTGTAAGGAAAGCTATATCGCTTTTTTTTCTAAAAAAAACGTTATTTCCCCACTTTTTATTTAAAATTCGATGTGAAATATAATGTCTTGTGTTATTTAAATCAGTCTGCCTTCATTTTTTTATAAATAAATTTAAGTACACGACAAAAAAATTATTAAAAAAAATGGAAAAATGTAATAGTACTAAGGGATATTTATTTGATAAATGGTTAACCAAAGGACAAAAATCTATTTTCTCCTGAAATTAGTAAAATATTTTTACAAAAAATCATAATAAAATGTCATTTGTTTTATAGCGTATTAAAGTTGTTGAACAATTTAACAGTTTTAAAGTATTGAACGTTCCAACTAAATAATTTAGGAAATTGGAAACTGTATAAAATCTAAACTTATTATAATCTAAGTTAAATCCATGTAAATGATTTTAAAAAAACAACAACATATTTTTGTTTATTTCCGCATTCGAAAGTAATGCAATGCAAAATATAATTTTTCTTGCTGATTCAAGGTATTCTAATGGCACACATATAAATAATTCAGTTGACTTCTTTTATTTTTTTGGAAATACTTGCATACAGAATATTATAAATAAAATAAATCTCTTTCAAAGAATAACAAACAAAACATAAGTAATAGCTTATGATTAAAAAGGATGTTATTGTAATAGCAATAAAAAGTTTCAATTTTCGCTTGTAAAAGTACTAGTTTTTTACTGTTGAAATATTTAAACAAAAACTATTTTCAACATAAATAATTATTTCCGAATTCCATTTATTTTTCGAGGCGGAGGCGTTTCTTTTTTTTCAACATCCACAAATGCAAGTTCCTTTAATTAGAACATTCTTTAAACATTTTATTTATTTTATTAATTAATTACAAAGAGTTACACAGGAATTTAGTAAGAAAACTAATATTTATTTTTAGTTTTATAAACAACAAATTATTCGAAGAACTGATCTTTTGAAAGCAGTTTCATATATTTATCATTATTATTGCAAGCAAACTATTCATTTTATCAATTAAGACCAAAACTAAATGTTTAAATTTTATTAAAATGTCCATTAATCAATACGAAACTCTCATTAAGTTTTACAAGTTTTTGAAAGCAAAACGGCCTTAACAATACAAACGATGATCATCATTCCATGATTAAATCCTATAGAACGCAAGTATAGAGCATATGATTTTTGGTTGATATCTTCTATTTATCCGAGGCAAATTTACCTTCTAATTGTCTTAGACACTGTTGCAAAAAATAAACGCTTTAAACCTTTTTGAAACATTTTCGAAGCAAAGAAATGAGTACCAAATCTTATATAAAAAGATAAATAATCTCTCTCTCTCTCTCTCTCTCTTCTAATAACAAAATAAACAGAAATTTTATTCCCACCCGATAATCATCGAATTTTAACTACAGTCACATGCCTGTAAGAATTATCTGAATTTTGGTATATACAATCGGATTCCGATTTAACGAATTTATCCGACCAAACATTTTTTTCATTAATGCGGGGATATCCGCGCGCGCGCGTTATATCGGAGTTCAAACAAAATACTCATCTTTTTGCACTCTCGATTCGAAATTTAATAAATAACTACGCAAACAATATTCCTAGTTAGAAATTACACACTTTTTATTCAACAGCTAAAAATATCATTAGTGAATTATTACTCACCAGTTAATTAAAAATTTTAAAATCCTAACTAGCAGATGTTTGAAAATCTTTTTGACTCCCGACTCAATTTGAAAGAGATTTTTTATACGACTTCATACTGAGAAGAAAATACTGCCTCATTTGCATCCTGCTGCATTAGAAACAAATATGTTTTCATAGTTTCCATGCTTTCTAAAATATTAGAAAATGTAACAATTTTGATAAGTTTCATTATTAACTTCTGCATTAGAACTGCTATTTCTTAGCCCGGACAAATCAACAATTTTCTTAACATCAGTCGCACTGATAAGAAAACCATCGCATCAAAAGTATCATAACCACTAAAATCTTAAAACATCTCCTGTGTTTTCTATTAAGATGAGATAAGCAAAATACCCATGTTCTGTCCTATTTAAGACTCACGCAATAGGTTACATTCATGACTCATCTACTACTGTAAAGTCTAATAATGGCACTCATCTTTCCCCGTTAAAATTTGTCTCTAACAAGAAAAGGCTTTTTCAGTAGCGGACAGAAATGATAAGTTATTTGAAAAAAAAATCAATTTTTTTTTAATACAAACTAATAAAAAAATGCCATCTGCAGAAATAATTCGTTAATTTGGGGTTTTTTATTCCTTAAATAGGTGGTTTTGAATTCAATTTAATCGGTAAAATAAAAAAATTCGTTAAATAGGGGTTCAAATGTAATTTATTACCATTCAATAATAACGATAATTTTTTTAGTGTCTTACTTACCAAAACGTATAAAAATAGTAGTTTCCTCTGGATTCTCAAATAGTTTATCCCCATTGGAGATGGACGATTACTACTTAGACTATAATATTTATTTAAGTGCAATTCAGTTGTCATAGAGTTAGAAAGTTTATTTGAATCAATAGGAAAAAGTAATTTTAATAATTAGATAAAAGCTTGTTAAAACACTGATTGAATTTTTTTATTGTTATTTAATTAAATGTAATTAAATTGTCTTCAAATTGAAAACAAATATTTTTACTTTCAGCTTGTTTTAATTCAATTTCACAGTGATATTCATTCTTGATGTATATGTAGCGACAGTTGTTACGAAAACCTTAATTATTCTGATTTATATATTAAACAAATATTTAATTGATTCTATTTCACAAAACTATCAGGACTTTAAATATTTTAATTTTTTGGAAGTTCGAGTTGAGTTAGTCATATAATAAATGCTGATTGACTTATTGAAACAACTGTTTATTTTAAAGACACAGAGTTTTTTCACTGAGTAAATGGGAAGGGGGTTATATAATCGATTTTTTTTTTATATAAGTGAAAATAAATTACAGCGAGATAGACAAAATAAAGTATTTAAAACATTTGCATAAATACAGTGAAAATTATGCATTTTAAATTTTCTACATATACCACGCTTTTTTTAAGACAGAAAAAAACTTTATTTTATCTGTGAAAACAGATACGTTACATAAAATTAAATAAATAAGTAGTTTTTTTAGGAGCCCAAAACGAAGTGCTTGCATATCTTACTGTCATTCTGAAAGCATATATATTTGTACTTGACAAAGTTCAATCAAATTTTTAATGGCATTCTGTAGCTTTTACCGTAAATTGTTTAACGGGATGCATAGTGGAAACTAAGCCTTTTGCAGACACGGTAAGTGGACAAATGTTAGAATTAGTTTTAAATCAAGCTTCGGTTGCCAAATATTACCATGATTTAATCTTCCCGAAAGTATCAGGGCAAATTGGTTCTCAAGGGATCTTTTACATGCCACATAATAATATGACATGCGTGCTTCTGGATTTTCACTCCCAGAAAATCCAGCAACTGCAGCTGAATCAAACCCGTAGCCTAGGGCTTAGGGTTACCTCTAAGTCATACAGCCGACTTGGTATAAATGTGAATGTTGGAATGATATTAGTAATTAGTATTATGATCGAATGCAACCTAAATATACGAGCTTCTAACATACATTTGTAATAAATAAATATTTTATTTATTTCAGGATATTACTTCGATGTAGTCATAAATCCTACTAAGTCATCATTATATTTTATATAAGGAAATATTCTAATTTAGAATTCTTAAATATGTAAAAACATAAATTTTTAACTAATTTAATATATAAATTAGTTAAGTAATATTTTATTAATAAGAGTTTTTTTACGAGTAATATTTTTTTACAAAATTACGTATTTGTAACAATGAAAAAATTGACACACACACAGGATCGCAAAAAATCTTAGAATAAATAATTCTAAATTTCCTTTCTTCTCTTCCATTAACATTTTTCAAGTATTTGAATAATAACCAGAAAACTATTTTTATAAGTGCAGAACAACTTCGAACATCATTAAAATTTAAAAAGGTTAATGTTTATAAGAAGAAAATGATCTTCAGAGAACATTTTGCTTACGTATCGTTCTCCCTTTTTTGACAGTGATTGATGGAAACATGTGACACCGGACAATGGTAACAAGATAACACGAAGGTCACCTGTAGGGATCTTTCCCTTCAGAAATTCCATAAAGACCTTAAAATCTGCTTTTTTTACGAATGCATGTTTCTTGAGGTGATAATTATCTGTCGTTTTCCTTTCAACAATTTTTTTTCCAAAAATGTCTTTTAAGAAAAGTGTCTGCTTCTCTAGCACAATAGCATCCTTTATTTCTTTGAAGCTATAATTCGAAAGTTTATATCCTACACTTAATTAAAGAGCTTACATTAAATAATCCAAAGACTACAAAACTATTTTTGTTTGCATCAGAGTATTCTTAATACATAATTGACAAATAAATAAATATCTTTATTTTATTATACTATTAAATGTCTTCTTCAATGGCTCGTCAGCTCTGGGTGGGCCATGGCTTTCTCCAGGCATTTCTATTTTTGCCAACTATTTTGCAGTTTTTGACCTTTAAAATACTTCGATCTTTTTTGACACAGTTAATCCATCTAAGGTATCCAACTGGTTGCGACAACTTTTTTTTAAAAAAAAAGGAGATATGGGAATTTTTTTGTTGTTGTTATTTTTAGATTTGCTTAGTGCATTTAAAGAAAAATGTGCTAAAATTAAGAAGAGAAAAAGAAATTATTGTTACTAATAGGGAAAAATAGGTAAATATTGACAAACAATAACGTAAACGTGGCCCATTCTGCACCAAAGGTTTATAAACAAATTTTCAATTTTTTCAATCTAATGTGTTGCTATATTATTCAATTTTGAAATGACCTTCAGGATGAGAGATATTTTTTTTTACAAAAACTACAGCATTTTATCTCGGTTACTATATGAAAATGCTTAAAAAGACAGTGATTATATTCACATAAGGAACTATAAATTTTATAATAAAACAGTGATTGATAAATCTGACGGTTAAAAGAATTCTACTATTTTACAGAACTTAGTTCCCAAATAAGTAACACTGTTAACTTTTTCAAATTTGTTATTACTAATTTCTATGTGACTGTCGGACCTTAAAACTATTAAATATGAAACATCATAAGAAATAGATGAAAATACCAGAGAGGTGTAATAAGTGTTTAAGTCGTAAAATGTGTTCCATTTATTATTTTAAAAGTGTAATATTCTTTCAGGTGTCCAGTCTCTGATTGGACAAGTGAAATATTTGTAATAAACTTTTACTGATTGTTTAGAGCAATTTTGTGTTTGAGTTCTCGAATTCTATACATTAACTAATTGTACTGGATGTTTTAGGATCATTGGGCAAAATTTCAAGGGGCGGTAGGGACATCACAATGATTTAAATTTCGTGGCAATCTATGGTCGAAAACGTCTTCGTTCGGCTCTAGTAGGCGTTATGCACAAGGTTATTTAAGGAAACATACCTCATAACCACTATCATTTGATCTGTCATCACCCGCTAAGGAGTATGGAACACTACAAACAACGGGCTGGTAGATATGCACCAGATTTTTACATTGGCAAAAGAAAATGCATGAAAAATTGTACAGGTACCCGCAGAGAGATGCACCGGACCATCGGATGTTTGTTAATTTGCATCAGACCTTGTGTGAATTTGGATCATTACAAGACAACAGCACAGTAAGGACGGGCTACGATTGACTCAATCTCACAACAGGGAACTCGAATTCATTTGAATGGTATCCAACGCAGTTTGTTCCATACATGGAACAAAATGTGTTGTATGCCGTCGTCCATGGATTGCGTGACTCGTAATTGAGTTATGTAAAAAAGTTATCACGCTTTTCATCTCGTTAATTTTGTCAATTTGATTTTCTCACGTGATTTGCATTTTAAAATACGAATTGGTAGTCAGTTCTTTATGCCATTTCGTTTGCTTATGATTGCAAAATACATATACACTAGTTTGCGGGTTGAAATACAATATATTTAAATTTCAGTTATGTTTTAACTTGAAAATTTTTTCTTCAGCAAACAGTAATAATGATAACATTGTTTGGTAAAATCTTTTATAAGTTGAAGATGTTTTTCCATACGGCAAAACTGGTGTGGATGGTATAATATATAAGTAATCATTTATATTATTATTTTGCCATTATCAAGACCTGTAAATAAATTAAGCATGTCATTTCAAAAAAGAAATTATAATTCCTTCGTCAGTTGTTTAATATCAGTTTATTTCGAATTAAGAAAATGCGCTTATTCAACTACGGCTGCTAAATGTGTGGGGTTCAATTATCCAAATTCTGACCTAAAAATATAAATAAATATATTACTGTTTCTCAAACTGTGGGGTATGCACCATAGGGGGCATGATAAACCTGCATGGGAGGTGCGAACATATCAATAAGTCGAAAATAAAAGATTATTTCGAAAAAATATTAATTTATTGAAAGGAAGTAAAACAATATAAATTCTGACATAATAAAAAATGAAATAAATATTTACACTGATATACTATAATTATTAAAATATCACTACTGCACAATGCATTTGACAGTTAATTTATCAATGTTAAGTTAAGAACAAGTTTAATAATTACTAGTGGCTTCCATGGGATCATTATGTACAAAATTGTATACAAAATGTAATACTTATCTTGATATTTTGGATATATTGTGTCTTTAACTTCAAAGCACAATATTATTACTTTCAATACATTGTTATTGAATGGGGGAGCGGGTGCGATGGAAATTATTATTGCAAATTAAGTCAAACGTATTAAAAGTTCAAGAAGCACAGAAGTAAATTTTTTTGGAAAAAATATGTATATATACCAGTGTTTTTCAAACTGTGAGGCGCGTGCTCTTAAGAAAGTGTGATAACCCTACCAGGGGGGCTCGAGCATATTGAAATATCGAAAATAAAATATTTAAAAAATTATTAATATACTGAAAGTGAACACACAAAATACATTCGGACATAATAAAAATAAAATACACGTTTACGCTGACATATTACATTCATAAATGTATTAGTGCTACGCAATGTATTTTTTCATTTAACAACACTAAGTAAAGAATTAATTTAATAATTAGTAATTACTTTATTAATTTAATAATTATAGTGACCCCATGGGATTGCCACACATATACAAAATTATATACAAAACTTAACACTTATCTTGATAATTTCTACGGTTCATAATTAATCCCTTTAACTGCCGATTAAAAGTTACGCGATTTGCTTCCCGATGCCACGGTTTAGCACGTAGTTGAGTGTATGCGGTGTATGGGGAGGGAGATTGAAAAAAAATAAATAAGCAAATCCTTCCAAACACACACTTTCAAGGTGATTTTATTGCATATAATT